>JARYZH020002130.1:0-18365 GCA_030021035.2 Notholithocarpus densiflorus | reverse complement strand
CTCAAGCGCAATGGCTCCAAAGCTCTCACTGACCTCATTGTCTCCACCGCCAATAAACAGTGCATAGTCTACACAATGCTTCTACCTTGGGTTGCTGACGTGGCTCGTGAGCTTCATCTTCCTTCCACCCTTCTTTGGATTCAGCCTGCAATGGTTTTCGACATATATTACTACTACTACAATGGTTTTGCCGATGTTATTGGGAACGGCAGCGATGACCGGCCCTCTTGTTCGATACAGTTACCGGGTTTGCCATTACTCGCTACTTGTGACCTTCCCTCCTTCTTGCTTGCTTCAAACCCTTATGCTTTTGCACCCGCTATAATTCAAACCCAATTTGAAGCGCTTGAAAAGGAGAGCAATCCTAGAGTTCTTGTAAATACCTTTGATGAACTAGAGCCCGAGGCTTTAAAAGCGCTTGA
Organism: Notholithocarpus densiflorus; assembly: GCA_030021035.2. NCBI lineage: Eukaryota > Viridiplantae > Streptophyta > Magnoliopsida > Fagales > Fagaceae > Notholithocarpus > Notholithocarpus densiflorus. Next base: position 17,943 of record JARYZH020002130.1, on the reverse strand, counting down.
AAAACTTAATTTGGTTGCAGTTGGACCGCTAGTTCCATATGCTATTTTGGATGGAAGAGATCCGTCTAATGGCTCCAAAAATTACATCAAATGGCTCAACTCGAAGTCCGAATCATCAGTCATCTACGTTTCATTTGGAAGCTTATTGGTGTTAAAAAAGCAACAAATGGAGGAAATTGCACGCGGATTGTTGGATTTTGGGAGGCCCTTCTTGTGGGTCATAAGAGCTAAGGAAAGCGGGGAAGAAGAGAAGTTGAGTTGTAGAGAGGAATTGGAACAAATGGGAATGATAGTGCCATGGTGTTCCCAAGTGGAGGTTTTGTCACATCCTTCACTAGGATGCTTTGTGACACATTGTGGGTGGAATTCAACTTTGGAGAGTTTGGTTTTAGGGGTGCCAATGGTAGCATTTCCACAGTGGTCTGATCAAGGGACGAATGCGAAGCTAATTGAAGATGTGTGGAAGATAGGAGTGAGGGTGACAGTGAATAAGGATGGGATTGTTGAAGGTGATGAGATTAAGAGATGCTTGGAATTGGTCGTGGGAGATGGAGAAAGAAGGGAAGCAATTAAAAGGAATGCCAAGAAATGGAAGGAGTTGGCTATGAAGGCTGCCAACGAAGTTGGTTCTTCTTCCTATAACAATCTCAAAGCTTTTGTGGATGAGATTGATGAAGTTAATGTTGTTGTTAAAAGAGTGTAGGTATGCTGATGTGAAGCATCATAATAAGCTACAAGACTAAGTGCCCATAACATTGCTAATGAGATTGTATGTTTGCTGATGAAATAAAAGAGTAATTATAGAAAGTTGAACACATGTATAGATTCCCTCTCATCTACTAAGGACAGTATTACCCGGGGACTAAATCATTTTGTAGAGGCTATCTATGTGGCATGTTCCTCGCTAGTTTCAATTTCTTTAGTTGAATTTATCATGAGGCAAATATGGCTGCTCATAAATTAGCTATAGAGAGGTTGTCTTTTTTGTTTCCTTGTAATTTGCTTTCTATTGAATAACATTTTTAGTTTTTCAAAAAAAAAAAAGTGTTTGTTTTTACATCCATACTCTCATATATTAAAACATGTAATTTTTTGCATTAATTGTGTGTATTAATATAAAGGACAAAGTTTAGCAACAAAATTGGTTATAGGCTAAATCTACAACATTATTTAATATCTTTTTATTGGAGGTGAATTTTGAAAATTCTACCATTGGATTACATCTTCTTCTTATACTCTCCATGCTTGCAAAATTTCTAGAAAATTAAAGATCAATAGCTATGCCATCAATAAATTGTTTAAATTGCTAGTTTTTGTAGTTTAAAATTATGTATAAAATATAAGCTTATAGATCATATAGTATATAATATCCGATTGACATAAAATTTGACATATGTATTAAGAGTGTAAAGAATATGTAATTCAACGGTTAGATTTTCAAAATACATAGTAATATTTATTTTATTGAGTAAGGTTATAGCCCTAGGCTACAACTAATTTTGTAGCTAAATTTTGTCCTAATATAAAATAGGAGAGATAAACAAGTGTACCAAGATATTTTGTATGCACGGTTTATTTATGTTTTTTTGCCTTTGTCTTCTCTTGTCTTTCTTTATTGTTGCTAGGTTGGCAAATCAGCTAAGCAGTTTGGAAAATATATAATTATGGTTTGGTTTGTCCAGTAGCTATATGCTTATTACGTCTTCTAAACATTTGTGGATCACATTCTATAATATAAAATTGGTCGATAGCAACTAGCAAATTACATCTTAATGAAATTTCTTGTACTTTACTATCTAAAACTAAGCAAACCTGTTTCTATCCCAAAAATTAAAAAATTATAATAATAAAATATTAATCAAATCCTACTTGTGATTTTTTTTTTTTAATGGAAAATGTCACTTCTAAGTTTGAACATACTAATACATAAGAAAGTTTCTAATGGTTGAATAAAAGATCTGAAGTTTAATTTCCGTCTACACCAAAAACCAATTAATGCCTTGGTCTGATAATAAATAACGCAATTATCAAAAGTGGACAGTTGAAACTCTATAAAAATAATTTTTTTAAAAAAAGTGCTAATGCAAATAAACAACTGAAGCCAGTAACACACACAAGCGTGTTTCATATATTGTATGCACAAAGGTCATTCATTCACATTTGTATGGAAAAAGAAAGAGAAGATAATTACTTGCATATTATTGTTTTATATGTTGTATGCACAAAGGTCCTCTGTTCATATTTGTATAGCATAAGAAAGAGGAAGATAATTACTTGCATAGGTTTATTGCTGGTTTTTTTCCTCTCTCTCTCTAGATTTTCGGAGTATGAACTATGAAGAGTTTATGTGTGTGAAACTTCCTCTCTTTCTCTTGATTTTTTTTTTCCTTTTATTGTTAATCAACTTCATTTTTACAAATTCAGGAAAAAAATAATAACGATAAAACTCCATTTTAACAAAAACAACCACAGACCATCAGAAATTCAAGACATATCGCACTAGAGAAATTTAAGCTTGCTAAGTTCCACTATTTTCTTTAGTATAGAACTCACCAAGAATATTATCCTTTGTGGATAAATAATGCCAGTCACAAAAAATGCCAACAACAAAAATCCATGGGCATCTCATAATTTAGCCTTTTCTTCCCTTTCTGCTGAGCATGGAGGCATTGACAGCTCATTTGTCAAATGTTTTGTTGTGAAATAGATGTCACATTTAGTAATGCTATAGTTTTTTGTTTCACAATTTACAAATTAATAAGTTGTATTTGAATCCAGCAAAAAAAAAAAAAATTGTGATTGATGAATAATAAATCCCTGCTCACAACTCTTATTAAGTACCAATGACCTCATATTATCTCAATAATTATATAAAAAACTATAAAAAATTTCGAGTCATAGTGATAATTGTTGGGTCCCAAATATATTATTACAAATATTAACAATCCAAAATAGTAATCACATACAAGAACACAAATATTTACGTGAAAAACCCTTTCTCTTTGAAGGAAAAAACCACGGGACAAATTCCAAATAATTTCACTATTGTCAAATCAATTATAATAATTTTTGTGTATGCCTCACGGCTAAAGAAAAAAAATCTCTCTTATTTTTCTTTGCTCTCACACACAAATTATCTTTCTTAAAGGCGGCAATCCTTTTTTTCTATTCTTCAATATGCGGCAATCTCTTTCTTTTTCTAATGCGGCTCTTTCAAAACCACATATAAACCTTATTTAAATAACCCCACCTGCAAACCCATCCTAGTAGCACACAAATACTAAATCCACTTGAACTAGGAATACTAGCTAGCCACGGAATAATAATACAAGCTCATATGTGGGCTTTTGCTGGACCATGTGCTTTATGCACCGAACAATAATTGTAGAAAAAATAATTAATAGCAACTAATCAATGACCATACATAATGGAATGCCTTGACACCACCCACTTAGAGTTAGAGTCAAAGACTCATGGAAAGATTTATTTGCTGCACGAACAGATTTAAGTTAGCTTATTCACAATGCCAAGTAAAACACGACAGGTGAAGAAACCCATTTTGTTTTGATATTGGGGCCACGCAGAAACTAGTGCTTTAGATGCATCCACAAGAAACAAGTTGGAAGGGCGTAGCCAGGATATTTTGCTTGGGGGCCGAATTATATATTCCTATGTTAAATTTATAAATATATGGTATACAAAATGATCAAAATTAAAATATAATAATATTATTTCTAAACTCAAATGCATCTAAAACTAAAATTAAAATATAAAAGTAGCTAGGGATAATATGAGATGATGACGAAAAGATCAAATTTGTGAAGAAAAAAACTCATAAGTTTTTGTTGCCAATGCACAAAATATACAAAGGAAACATTGTACTTTTTTTTGGGTAACAATATAGTGTACTTTTGGATGCAAGGAACACAATGCACTACACTTTTGTAAGCTTATAAAAAAGAAAGGACACATGGCGTCTACGCATTTGTTAGGCTTTGATAAAAGTTTATACTTTAATTGGGTGGGGTCTACTTGATAAACTAACAGTAAGGCAAACTAATTAAATGGGTCATCGTTTGATTTTAAAAGAAAGAATAAGCAAACTCACATAGACTGGGATCTTTGAAATTTTTGTGAGGGCCAATCATTACATTTTAAAAAACCTACCCTATTTTAATATATTATTATAAAGGGATTTCAAAGTTTTGGGGCCGCCATGCCCCCAACGTTACATGTGCCAAGTTGGACAGATCATATATTCATATTAAATGCATAAAGAATTGGATTGTTTTGGTCAGACCAACCTAAGCTCTTAAGCCAATAGTCCTTCTCCTCTCTAAACTTAATTTAATGAAAACAAAAAGAAGAACAAATTACAAATCACAAAGTCCCACGTTCTCCAAATCGTCACTGCAAACGTCATTAATACTCTTATGCAATCCCTTCTATATAGAAAATTGTGATTGATTGTCTATTACTTTCAAATAAATCTACTACTCACAATTTGCCATGTAGACAATTGTGGCAAAAATTCTGATTTAAGTTGTGCTCCTAAAATTTTTTGCTCCATTTTTTAAGCCTTGCCCATCCTCACATGCACTGGTCCTTCTATATATATATCTCACTGATCCCAGTGCAAAACATCTATTCTATTTTTACTTTAGAATATTCACAACCCATATCAAAGTATCAAATAATTATGGCAAAGCAGCAGCAAAGCCACTTTGTCATCGTCGCATATCCCATGCAGGGCCATATAAACCCTGCCATCCCATTCGCCGAACGCCTCATTCACTTGAGACATGTCACCTTCTTCACCACCGTTGGCGCCCATCGTCGATGCATGATCAAAAGCCCTCCTCCTGACAGCCTGCCGTTCTCCACCTTCTCTGACGGCTACGATGACGGAGTTGTACCTATGGACGACGCTGATAAACAATGGGATCAAATCAAGCGCAATGGCTCCAAAGCTCTCACTAACCTCATTGTCTTAACCGCCAATAAACAATGCAAGTCCACATAATGCTTCTACCTTGGGTTGCTGATGTGGCCCGTGAGCTTCATCTTCCTTTTGCCCTTCTTTGGATTTAGCCTGCAATGGTTTTGGACATATACTACTACTATTACAATGGTTTTGCCGATGTTATTGGGAACAACAGCGATGACCGGCCTTCCTATTCAATATAGTTACCAGGTTTGCCATTATTACTTGCTACTTGTGACCTTCCCTCCTTCTTGCTTGCTTCAAACCCATCTGTTCTTGTATACCTTAAATTCCAAGCCCAACTTGAAGCGCTTGAAAAGGAGAGCAATCCTAGAGTTCTAGTGCATACCTTTGATGCATTAGAGCTCGAGGCTTTAAAAGCGCTTGAAAAACTTAACTTGGTTTCAGTTGGACCGCTAGTTCCATATGCTATTTTGGATGGAAGAGATTCGTCTAATGGCTCCAAAAATTACATCAAATGGCTCAACTCGAAGTCTGAATTAATGAAACTCGATTTCACCTCGTCAGTTCGATGGACGACCTGAGATCCTGTATAGAAAAAAGCACCAAAAAGATAATGGCACCGGTTTGGGTCCTGCCAAGGACCCTCCAATGCTGAAGTTAGTTTCAACTTATCTGAGAATCGCAATTCTGGTTTTTGTGTTTCAATCGTGTCCTTTTACCTGTCTTTCTTGGCTTTATATAGCATTAAACTGAGTTAATGCTCAGTTTAACGTTACTTTGTAGCTGGTGGATTTAATGCTTAATGATGGTCATTTAATCCCCATATTTTCTGTCTGTAACCGACCTTTAAGTGCACATTATTGGATGGGGATAATGGTCTCGTGCCTATTTATCATTCGATCATTGAATGCCGTCTGGAATTAATGCACTTACGCTCGTCTGTACTTTTACTCGTCGTTGTTATAGACGGTTTGCAAGTTACGGATGACCATTCATATGCTACTCGTCAGTTGCCCCCTTTATTCCTTTGTCGTTCTTTGCTTGGACAAGCAAGGGAATATGGAAAGTTTTTCTCGGGTGTCATTTTATTCGTGCCTCGAGATTCTCGTCCTATCATATTTATTATGGGGCGACTTTTTCGTCAAATGAGCACCACGTTTCTCTTCTGTGTTGGCCGCACGTGTGTCTCTTCCTTACATGTGTCTCTTCCTTGTGTTTCTCGTGCATTGAGATCGTTTCCTTTCTTAGCAAAGAAACTCCTCCTATTCTCCTTCTTCTTCATTGTGCTCTGAACTTGGAGGTTGAAAACAAAAGAAAGCTTCTGCACTCTTTGTACGGTAAGACTCTTTACTTCTAGATTCCATTAAATGGTTGATTTTACTTTCATTAGGCGAGAGACACCTTCTATATCGTTCTTTTTTGCTAGACTAGGAGTCTTTCTTGCTAGACTAGGAGTCTTTCTTGAGTTTTCTGGTGGGCACTGTCCTCAGGTTGGCTTGTTTTTGCCTTGAGATTGTGGAGCTTTCAGACCTGTTTTAAAGAGTCTTTTTCCCTTGATTTCCCGTTCTCTGATTGCCCATCACCTCGAGATGACTGCCATAGAGTATAGGGATACTGATGTTAGGTCTAGCGAACTGGAAACCGGTCTGTCGTCGAGCGGCGAGTCTTCTGACAAGGATTTTGAGGTCGTGATGTTGAAGCCTTCATCGTCTTCAAAACCCCATTCTTCTTCAAAACCCTCTTCTTCTTCGTCTTCAATTCCGTTTCATGCTCTTTCTGAGTCCTGCTCCCTGGAACAAAGGCACCTAAAATCTATATGAAAAAGGTTCCAGTTCCCTGTAGGGGTTGTCACAAGACTACCTCATCCCAATGAAAAAGCTTGTTCCTTTGCCCATGGTGAGGTGAGTTTTTACGAAGCTACCTTTTCATTCTGCCTTCGTTTTTATGTTCATCCTTTTATCATGCAACTCCTCTCTGTTCTCAATGTTGCACCCGGTCAACTCGTCCCTAACGCTTGGAGGACGATTATTGGATGTATGTCAATCTGGGTATCTGTCCATGATGGGGACATGATTACCTTAAACGAATTTCTTCACTTATACTGCTTAAAACCCTCTACCCATTATGGGTATCTTGAACTTTTGCCTTGGAATAGGGAATCTAGGATTGTCTGTAACTTTCCTACTTCCTTTTGTGACTGGAAATCACGATACTTCTTTGTATCTGGATCCAGATGGGAAACCATGACTGACGACTTATGGGGTGAGGTCTTGTGGTTGCTAAGGAAATGGAAATTCCCTCACTTGGTGCATCTCTACACCTTTTCATTAAATCAGTTATTTTAACTCGTCATTCTCTGACCATTCCTTGTTGACATGTCTTGCAGTTTCTGATCGTCCTGCGTTAGAGGAGCGTTACCAAGGGCATATTGAAGCTGCTCTCAAGTTTGCCTTCACCATTGACGACTTCGACGATCTTGTGGATCCTCGTCATTTGTACGATTGTTGTCTTGGACCTGAACCTTCGGCATTTGTCTTAAAAAAGATAGCTTGTGAAGAGAAAAGTAGGTTTGACTTAGCTTACCTCTTTATTTCTCTCTTCTTTATAAGGGTCGAGTCTTCTAACCTTCCACTTTGTAGAAATGGCCACCAAGTATAGTAAGGATAAGTATGCTCGTGTGAAGAGTCTGAAGAACGAGCCTTTATCGCTGCTCACTCCTGGATCGAAGAAGCGTAAGTTGGAAGAGGGAAAGGACGAAACCCCTGCCCCCTTATCTCTCTTTGGCACTCCGTCTTCTCCCATGCCTTCTCTTGAGATGATGACCTTCTATAAAGAGAGATTACTTGCTTTGAACAATAATAATGCTGATAATACTAAAAACGACGACGTTCAAGTTGGTTTCAGCCAAATAGGTAATCGACATCGAAGGTGAGTAATTTTGAGATTTGTGTATATATTGCTATTTGATTTCCGAGAAAGTGTAGGAAAAAGAAGAGGAATTTGACTTTTGAATAAAAGAAAAAAGTTGTTAATTTGTGAATTAGTCTCAGTATAGTTGTGGTGTTTTTTAGCTTAAAATTTGGATTAAAGTTGATGTTAGCCGAAAAGATAATTGAAAGTGATTTTCAAAATAAATATTTGTTTCTCTGTTTGGTTGCTGAGGAAAGTGTAAGAAAAAGAAAAGAAATTTACGTTTTGGAATAGGAAAAAAAATGGAATGAAAGAAAATGAAAAACTAGTCTTTTTAGTTTGTGAAATAGGCTCAGTAAGAGTTAAGTGATGGCGGTGTTCTTTTTTATTTTATTTAGCTTAAAATTCAGATTGAAATTGGTTTAAAAAGAGTAGAGCCTCGAAGTTGATTTTTTATTATATTTGTTTCTGTGTTTGGTTGCTGAGAAAGTGTGAGGTAAAGGAGAGAAATAGAGTGTTTTGTTTGTTTTTGTTTCTTTTGTTTTGTATTGAATTGAGTTCATTGTTGTTTGTATATATGATTTTGTTAGAATTGGGATTTTGAACTCTTTTTTTTTTTTTTTTTTTTTTTTTGGAGAAGGAATTGGGATTTTGAACTCAAATATTACCTTTGCCCAGCTTTATATAGGAGTATTCGTAGAATAAGTAACGAATTAAATAGCCTTAGCTGGCAACCAAGGTCATTGCCGTGGCAGAGATCTTTTGGACGGCCAGGATCTGTGCCTCTTGATGTTATTGCTGAAAGAAAACTTCAATGGCGTGCCAGGTACCTTATCTAAAATACAAATTATGAATATTATTTTGGCATTTGGGCTATGACATGTACATAGACTTACATATTAAGCAACGGTCTTGAATTTTTCTTGTTATCTGGTCATTTTTCTAATAGCTCCCATGGTTCTTGCGAATTTTGGCATTTGGCTTATGAACATACACACACAAAAAAAGCAACAGGCTTAAATTTTTCTTGTGTTTTTCCTTGTTCCTAAAGGCATTTATCTGATAGCTCTGATTGTTTTTGTGCTAATTTTGGCATTTGGGCTATGATTTTGTGCAGCATTTATAGCCGACGTTTGCGGGCTGTTTCTTCACCTTCCCAAAATTGTCGTGAGCAGGTATGATTACTTATTTCTCGCCTTTGAAGCATGGAGGATCATTGTTTTTGCATTATCGGAATACAATTGTTATCACCAATTGAATAAGCAGACTGCTTTGTTATCCAATCACGTTATTCTTTCTAGCATCCATAGCTCTACGAACTTGTTTTTCCGTCTTCAATGGGTTGATTTATAATGCATTTATTAGTGTTTGATCTTGATGTGATGCCTGTTTGTAATGAAAGTCATTGTCAAAGGATCTGATTATCGATTAATACAAAACTATTTTATTGAATTATAATTACAATCTGAAAGAAGGGTTGAGTTTAACCTGATCTAATTCGTTTTTCATCTTTGAACTTTCAGAATGTATCAGGAAATATTGGTGCAAAGGAAAGAATAGTGCAAAGAATAGGACCATGGATTCGGAGGGAGCTACAGGCTATCCTTGGGGACCCAGATCCATCTGTTATTGTTCATGTAGCCTCCTCACTTTTCATTGCAAGCCTTGAAAACAATATTAGTGTCCATTCGGAACAGCTTAATGTTGAAGATGAATCCATTGCTCCTTTGCATCGTTTCTTGGATGATAGAACCAGTATGTTTTGGCATGAATTAAGGTACAGAATCTGCATACAATTGATAGCCTCAAAAGCTTCACTAATTTAGACAACCCAGAACACATTATGTTTGGGAATCTGTCAAAATAATTTGGCTACACATATCAAACTGTTGCATTTTTAGTTGGGAAAGAATTTTTGGCTGTCTGAACAAGAAATTTAGTTAATCACTATGTTGGCAAGCTTGGCATCTTGCAACTTTGTGCAGCGTTAGTAAAAAGATTTAGCAGCGGTCTACATTAGCACACTACTAGCAGTCTAGCACTCCACTACACTAATTGAGGTTAATTAGATTCCTACGTTTCATTCTTTTAATTATTTTTATAAAAATATTTTCCTAAAATATTTTCCTTTACGCTGTATATGGATGGAGTGAAAGAGCTTTGTCTTATTATATTGTCTTCTGTTGTGGCTTTTTTTAACTATAAAAACTTTCCTTTCAGATGTTTTGCAGAGAGTTCATTAAACATGGAGACATATGATGCGGTAGTTGAATATGAGCAGTTGGGTTGAGCACGGAAAAAGGCTTATCAGTTTGTCTTAATTCTCAACAACCTTTTCTTTTATTTCACCTGGTGATGCCATGTTGGAAACTTGAGGTACCCCTTCTTTCTAAACTTGCCTTCCAGTTTAAAGAAGTCGGTCTTCTCAGCAAGGTTCCAGGAGCTGCTTTCATGTATATTATGTGAGGTAGCTTAGCTTGGCTACTGGAAGCAAAAAAAAAAAAAAAAATGGAGTTGACATGGATTTAAGCCCACATCATGCTTGTGATGAAGCTTGGATAAAAGATTGCAGCCACAAGGGCTGATCTGATAATGAGACTGACATTCTTCTGTAAGAAGATGTTGGTTTGGGAGAGGTGCTGGTTTGCTTTGGGGCAGCCAAAGATTATCGAGGCAATGGTTTTGAGCATTGAAGTGGCTTAGATATCTCAATTTCACAATTTTCCAAAGCCCCAAAGATTATCAAGGCAATAGTTTGAGCCTTGAAGTGGCTTAGATCTCTGAATTTCATAATTTTTCGAAGCATCATCAAAATCGAGGGTGTTATGTTGTGTCGTAAATTAGTCATTTTTCAGAATTCAACAAAATCAAGGACGGAACTCCCAGATTTGGATGGTCAAGCATGAAATCTTTGCCTTCACATTGGCCCTAATACATTACTAAAATATGCAATTGCTCCAGAGGACCATATATGGAGTCAAATTTGTTGTAGCAAAACCTTATGGTATTGTTGATTTAATTAATTTTTAACCCATGGTAGTTGTTTTTATTTTGCTGATAATTTATGTTGGTTTAAGATTTTAATGTGTACAAAAGGACTCCTAGCATTTGGCCTATCAACCAATATAAAAGCATTATTCTGCACATATACGCCAGGTTGTGCTTACATCTAAAACAAGGTTTACTTTAATTCTTTTCATGCCCACATCACCTGATCTTTAATTTTGGAAGCATCAAATAAAATTGTTTCCCTTCTCTTTTTCTTTTCTTTTTTATAATAAAATTTGTTAGGTTCTGAGACTTTAGGAACTAAATGTATTAGAACTTCAATTTGTAATGTGTTGGCAAACCATGATCAAAACTTAGAGTCTAAATTTAGGTTGCTCAAAGTGTGTTTATTTGTAAAGTTGGAATTGAGTGAATTGCAAGATTTATTAGCTAAATCTGCAAGTCTCGATCGATCGAACCTCGTGCAGATTATTTTTTCTGCAGAATTTCCAACTCAGCCCAAGCCCGGTTTGACGTGTAGAGTTTTATATTTTACTCCAAGTATAAAAGGAAAAACCCTAGCCACGTTTTAGAAGTTGTTGATATGCTGTGTGTTGAATCTCTTGTGAGATCTAGAGGTATTTACCTTCATACACACTTAGGGTTATCAAGATTCATGTCAAGAACTTGGTGATTGCTTTAGTTGCTGTATAAAGAATTCAAGAAGATTTGAAACCTTTGAGTGGAGTCTCAAAGCCACAAGTGGGAGTACTTGTAATTGCAGTTGATCAAGAAAAGAAGTAGTCCGTGAACTCGGAGTTGTCACGTGGTCGTGGTAGTAAGTTTTCTACAAAAGGTAGCAATAGGATATTAGTGGTTTAAGTCTTATTGTACAAACTTCGATTCTTTCATAGTAGATCTGTTTTACCTTGAGGATAGCTAGGTTAATTCCTCCCCAGGTTTTTTACTGATTTGGTTTTCTTGAGTTATCATATCGTTCTGTTATTTACTTTTCCGCTTTATTTATATGATATGATTTGATTGTGTTAACCTAGATCTGAATAATTTATCTAAGTAATCACTTGGCTAAATAACTAGGTTAAACAACTTGTATTTTAAGGAGTCTAAAAACGTACAAAATTGTTTCTCATTTGTAATCAGTAAACAAGAGATTTAAAATATCTTTCATTTTGAGGTTCAGATTTGGCCTGCTGCTAATCTTTAACAATGTACAATGGAGGATTTGAAGCCAATATACACTCCATGTATATCAATAAAACCAAATCTACTTAACAAGGCTGAATTCTCCAATCTGGTTTGGGGCGATTTTCCTTTAACTCACCATAACTATATGGTGATTGAAAGGATCATTTATGTGTACAATTAATCACACGACTTTTTAAATAAGTCACATGACTTGTTTAAATAATACATGTGGATAGTCTTATAAATTATCACGTAGTGGATTGGGGGAGTTTTTTCAAATTGGTTTAGAGAAAAACCTTTTCCAAAACTGTATTTTCTATGGCTGCTTATAGTGTCACACTACGCATAAGATTCAAGAAGTAGTTGTCAAACCATTTTTCTTCTCTACTTTATTATTTAATTTTTCCAAAATTTACAATTTTGCAGGCATGACAATTGTCATATCATATGTTCTTAATCCTGGTTAATGATCTGAGATATTAACATTATCACTATCACCTTATTCCACGTTGTGCAAATATCACAAATTTTACAGCTTTTTCATGGTTCAGATGGGGAGACTTAATTGTATGATTTAATCATTTAATTTTATCATTCGAATCATCTCTAAAAATGCTAAAAGAATTGCTCAATGTCAATCACCAGCCTTATGAAATTGAACTATTTAGGCACTTCTGGGCAATAAGACCATGGTATCTCAACCTTTGTGGTTAGTGTGGCCCTCAAACTTTGGCAGTTTGTTCCTTGAAACTCAGAAATTAATGATTGTTGGCCAGGTGATTCTACGTGGTGTACTTTGGCATTGTGCTATGGGCAATGAGTGAAGTCTGCCCGGGACAGAAAATTTTCCATGGGATCAAACTGACTATAATTTAAAAAGTTTAATTAACCAAAATGGAGTCCATTCGAGTTGTAAGAAGACAAAAAAAATAAAAAATAAAAAATAATAGCACTGCAATTAATTCGAATATTGGTCCAGTGGTTTTCACTTTTCATGCCTTATGTGATTAATGAGGTTTTGGATTCAAGATTCCTCTACGAAATTATCTGTGGAACAGAATCGAATTAGCATGTGTGTGGGACTATATATCAAAAAATACTATTAAGACTTTTGCAAAAGAAAGTGGCAGAGAAAAAAGATATAAAAATATTGCTTGAAGACTTAGAGAGAGAGAGAGAGAGAGAGCAAAGAACGTGTAAATTGCTAATGAATTAATTGCACTTGTATCAGTATAGCTGTATAGGGCTGCTTTTAATACCCTAATCCACGCTGAACTATAATTCCAGAAAATGAGAAATCTACTGCTTTTGTATGATTTTCATGTAATGCAGAGAATTAATTAGATGATTTATTTATTTTTGTTATTTATATCATTGAATTATATATATATATATATATGATGATCATTATTAAAAAAAAAAAAAAAAAAAAATTATACGATGATCTGCCGTCCAAAAAATTCAGGACTAAAACTTGATTGTTGTTGTTAGCAAAGAATCTCTTAAAAGATTGACTAAAGAACAAAGAGATTAATCAAACAAAGTCAAATGAAAATGAAGTATTTTGGCAAGCTTTCCCTGGCCGCAACAAGACAATGTTTTGGAGGTGTAAAACCAAAAACAAGGAAGAAACAGTAGAACTGCAATCAAACATTAGGAAAGGTTTAGAACAAGGGAAATAAGTATTGAATTACTTTATTATAAACTCATTACACCACCATACTCATATAAGGGGAGGATTTGAGTAGATACCATTTGGGCCAGAGCTCATCAAAATTTATTATACAAGAGAAAATTTATTATAGTAATCATCATCACCTTGGTGATATACCAAGAACAACAACGCTCCACTGCTAGCCTTTGGTGCAAAAATCCTTGCGCACAAATATTTGCCAGTATAGACGACCACCTACCATCTTTAGTACATGATCTAAGAATGAAACGTTGTACACCATTTTTTTTTTCTCCTCTACTTTTTAAACATGCAGGAAATGGGTTGCTAATTAGGTCGATTTATATAGGCTTTAGCAAAATGAGAATATTTATAACTCACCAACTTTCAAATATTAACATTCATATTATCAGAATTACGTATTCAAGGGTTTGCTATTATGCTATAATATTTATTGTTTCCATATTAAGCAAACGTAGGGAGTACACAAACTTTAATATTCACATTGTCTCTCAATATAGTAAGCACAACATTGTCCAGATAAAATACTAAAAACAGTCGTATAGCATGATCTTCACAATTTTTTTATTTATTAAATAGCTTTCCATTAAATAACAAATATAGCCAATTTAAAATTTATATGCTCAGCTGGTTTTGTACAGGTTCCTTTGTATTCTCCATTTCTCCATATTGTCAATTTGTCATTGAATTTTCATGTCAAACTCTTGTCATTTCAAGCAAACCCCCTGAACAAGTAACAAAAACTTTTAACCTTTTAGGATAGACATGCAAAGTTCTGTTGTAGAAAATGGATAGTAAATCTTTGGAAAAAAAATTACCACTAAAGAAAATTAATCACAATTTGCCTATTACTGTAAATTAATTCCATAATAAATCACTAAATTGAAATATCATTAGACTATCAAATTGGAAGCCATAAATATTTGGCCGCTCAAAATTTAGAGAAACTAGAAAAATCCTAAAGTCCGTTATATACTTAAAATTATAATACTCCAATATATTGTCAATTTAGATTACTGATTAATTAATTTTTAACATTGAACTTAGCGAGTTCTATAAGTCACCAAAGTAATTAGCGTTAACTTAGTGATATACTCAAAAAAAAAAAAAAAAAAAGTGATATACTCAAGCACAATAATCTACTGAAACATTACTTAGATACAATTGCTATAATGAAGAGTGAAGACCATACTTGGAGTACGTTGGATTTATTACAGCAAAACCTTCGTGGTTTTATTATTCATTTTGTTTCTGTTTGGCTGATAATGTACTCTGCTTGAGATTTTAATACGTAGAAAGAGACTTGTAATCAATATCCATTACTATATATAATAGTAGAAGCTTAATTGGATATTATTCCTAAAACCAATCAAATATTAATCCTAAAATCAGTCATGTTCTGCCATGTAAAAATATGTAGAAAGAGATCAGTAGAAGCTAAGATATTAATCCTAAAATCAATCATGTGCTGCCCTGTAAAAAAATTGCTATATAATAGTAGAAGCTAAGATATTAATCCTATAAAATCAATCTAAATCTAAAGTACATGAAGTATAATTAACAACTAGCCTTACTTTTTTTTTTTTTACTAAATCTAAAGTACGTGAGGGTATAAGCAAGGCTAAAGAGCTCATTAATATTTAACCCTGATAATAGAAAGAGAATAGTAGAAGCTAAGATATTAATCCTAAAACCAATCATATTTTGCATGCCACTGTAAAAAAATTGCTATATAATAGTAGAAGCAAGATATTAATCCTATAAAATCAATCTAAATCTAAAGTACATAAGAGTATAACAACTAGCCTTACTTTTTTCTTACTAAATCTAAAAGCAAAGAGCTCATTAATTTTTAACCCTAATATAACTAACCAAATAAGGTTTTGGGGAGACCTCCTCCCTTCACCTTCCCCTTGAGTATGTATCTAGTCCAATATCTACTCCAAAACATATTAGCTCATTAATTATATATAACAATTAAAAAGAATAAAATAGTTTCTCTCATTTTCAACGTGAGATTAAACATTTCACTAACTTCTTATCTTTCATATTAAGTCTTATATCGTTATATTTATGTTGTCATATTAATCAATTTTAATTATATAATATTAAAATGCTCCAACAAAAGTTCTATAATAATTATATTATAATATATGTACATCATTCTCTAAAACCATTTTATATATAAAATATTACAATATTATTCATGCATCGTGCATTGCACGGGCAAATTACTAGTATTTGTAAAGAGAGTGTTATTAATTTGAACACTGATGGTATCAATCTTCAATCCTAACCAATTTAAACTATAAGTCTTGGCAATTCCAAAGCTGGAAAATATTATAGATTAGTGTCATTATTAAAGAAAGTTAAGTTAAAATTGAATATGAAACAACTGCATAGTAAAATTTGATAGGCCAAGAATGTATTGACCCCTTGTGATGAATTAACTAATTAATTAGCCAAGTTAATTAATTAATTCAATTAGCATGCAATAAGCATGGTAGCACAAACAAATCACCAACTTAGTTAAAATGCAGCGGAAAATAAATTGACATGGTGATTTGTTTACGAATGGGGAAAACCTACACGGCAAAAACTCTACCGGGTGATTTTAAGGTCACCACTCCCGAGAATTCACTATTATCACAACAAGCGATTACAAGTAAATGAATTTCAGTACCTTCTACCAACCTATAGTTGAACCCTTACCCCAATACCCAATTGGACTTGTTCTGTAGTGACAATCTCTCATTTCAATGCATGGCTCCCAGTACGTGACTAACCAATTTGATGCGCGGATCCCAGTACGCGGCTTACTCACCAACTTGAGAAAGATGTTGGCTGCAAAATTCTTTAATTCATTAACACGATGAAGATCATGAAACTCCTTGGTTACAAAACTCTACGGTGTACAAACACAGCAGCTTCTTGAATAGAAAGATGAATTAGGGCATATGTCTCCGGTTCACAATATGCTTGTGAAAAACTTTTGCATTGAGTTGCATTAACTGTGATAGCCCTTAAAACAATCCTTATATATATTTAGAATTGTGAGAAAAGAAAGCCCAAACATCTATTCACGGATTGAAGTAAAATCAGATTTAAAAAACTGATTTTCATAAACCTCGACAGATACCCTATCTATTGAGTAGCTGTCGAGCATCGGGCTTAAACAGCCTTTTAAACCTTGATAGATACTAGCTGTCGAGCTTTAAAATCTAGCACTTCTTCACTTGATTCTTGGACAAACTTGCATGGCTTTAACACTTGAACTTAAAACCTTGTTCCTTGAAGCATTAAACACATTCTAAATCTACCCAATTACAAGTAAAGTGCGTTTTGTCAAAGGATTAACCAATTCTATATTTACATATGTTCCTAACATGATTCACATATGTCCTAACAAAATTAAATCAAAAGCTTTGAGGAAAATTTATGGCAGGAAAAATGATAGTAAACTCTATAATCAAATGCAATTAAGATATATAGAAATATTAAAGATGAAACAAGTCAACCTCTAATGATGAAGAAAATAATCACACGGGGGCAAACATCAAGTAAATTTGTACTTAGACTCAACTTATTGATGTATCTATTGTTGTGCATTACTTATTTATATTAAAAGAATTTATATGATTATTTTTACAAACTCTATATAGGAAAAAATATTTATTTGAAATAATAATAATAATAGATTTAGATTATGACTTTTTTTTCCTCCATGTTTAGTTTATTTGACAACAGTTGACATAAAAGCCATAAAAAATTAAATATTTGTGAATTTACTAAAATTAGTTTTAACCATTTAGATTTCCAAACACTTTTCAGTGATATATATATATATATATATATATGTGTGTGTGTGTGTGTGTGTGTGTGTGTGAATGAAACCAACATTGTAATATTTATTCAATGTACTTAGAAAGATTAATATAAAGATAAATACATTTATTTTGTTATTTTAATTATTTAAGTACAATGAAATTTTGATGTCATTTTTCCAAGATTTATATGAGAAACAATTGATTTGAAATATGTTAATGTTCCTCAAATTTAGTTGCTTTTGCAAAAATTGAAACAAAGTTTGACAAAAGAAATAAATAAATTTAATAACACACAATCAAGAATGTAAAAAATATATTTGCATTTTTATTTATCAAAACGATGTTTGCATTCTTGAATAGGCATGAATCAT
>JARYZH020002129.1:0-18366 GCA_030021035.2 Notholithocarpus densiflorus | reverse complement strand
ATATACCAACTGCATGAGTAGATTCGGTTGAGAGATAGCCACATTGAATACTGAGTTTGAAAGTAGAATCCGATGGAGGTGAGCACCATTTGACTGGCATTGAAGTCGAAGCAAAGACATTTTTCTTATTGGCTTCCATGAATTCCAGAGTGTAGAAGGAAGCCCGTGACCATAAGTTGCCAGCTCTTGGGATTTTGTTTTCAAAAATCAGCTTATATATTCCTGCATTCCCAAATCATCCATGCCATAACACAGAGTATGTCAAAATCTGGAGTTTTTAATTTTTGCAAAGCTGTTTCCAGAACATCCATGAATTGAGTTGGGGTTGGTAATTTTAGGGAATTCCAAACAGAAGCCTGATACCATACAGCTTGCGCAAAAGAGAAACTCTAGAAAAGATGAGAAGTGGTTTCTGCCTCTTCATCACGAGAAATTATATAGTCCTCTAGTGAATCACGTCATTTATCCACCATTCCACTAAAAGACTCCCACTTGTTTAAAATTGTTGAGTCACTAATCAGTTTCTATTTTTTTAAAAAATTATATCTCATTCCTTAAATGACGCTAATAATACAAAAAACTATAATTAAAATAAAAAATAAAAAACTACTTGAATGTCAGTGACTGCAAGAGTGAGACCATCTAAAAATTCTTAGGATTAAACGCAAAGAATCTTTCTGTTAAAAGGGTGAATTTAGCGAGAGATGAGATAGACAGAAGCTCAGTACTATTACTTGTGCAGACAGAAATCTTAAGCAAACCGAAGTCTAAAAATATATCATATTGAATGAGAATCATCTCAAAGCCATGTATAAACTTATTAAAAAAGTTCCTGACCCAATCAAGCTTTAAGCAAGGCAAATAACATTCCAAGTATTAAAATAAAAATCAAGTTCTTTTACTTCATTGAAACTTGAAAGTATAGTATTAAACCAGCAGTAGCACCAATGAATTCTACAAATTTGTCTAGAGCTGGAAATGGTGACTTCCCCAGGAAGTATGTTGTTGTAAGATCACTTGTGCAAGCACTCAATGCAAATTCTTGAGGGGCACTGTAATAATTTCCAATATTATGATTCTCCTGCGGAAAGAAGGAATTCCAGTTGTAAAATAGATCAATTTTCAATACAAAATGTTCAGGCCACTACCTACTTCACAAACCAAAGATGGTTTATGCTTCATCTTCATTCTTCACAGTAGATTCAGACATTTAAAACCCATGAATTAAAAATAATTAATTATAAAAAAATAAAAATAAAAACCCTTAAGGCATCATGAGACATATCTAATATTCTATAGTGTATTTTGACAATGAAAGATGCAGAGTCCAAAAATACCTCAGTTTCAAAGAGCAGGGTTTTGACACAATCTAACTCCATTTTGCAGACTAGAAGCTTCTCGCAATCAGCATCCATATTGCAAATCAAGGATGCCATGAACATCTCTTCCTCACGCTGTTCTTTCATGACATAAAAGTTTAATTACCACACACTAACAGTCAATGAATAAGGCATACCAAAAAACCACTCAAAAGACAGGTTTCACCTATACATGTTTATTATAATGATGGATATTATTGTAAGGATTCACTTGGTGATACATGATCCTATACATCAAGTGTTCATCCAAATCTTCATAGCAATGAAACTTAGCCACAGCACATGATATTTTAAAATTTAAAGGAATAAGCACAGATAAATTTTTGACAAATACCAGTATGAGTGATATAAGTACTAAACTTATCTTGCTTACTAGTCACAAACAAACCTGAACCTACATAAAATTAATGAAGCCAAGCCATCAAAGAGAAACCTTTGTTTTCCTTTTTGAGTACCATAGGAGTGCATAATAGCATGGTGCCACAGATGAGGCTGAAAATCTAAAACTAGATGCCACTCACATGAGCAGTAACCAAACTTTTTTCTTAGAGGAAAGCTAATGTAAAGAGCACCATTGTTAATGAGAGGAAGCATCTGAATAGCTCCTGCATTGCTTTATATATATATATATATATATATATATATATATATATAAACAATAATAATAATAAATAATGCAATGAGAGAATAATATTGCTTACTTTGAGATTATACATTCAAAAATTGTTCTTTAGTAAGAAGATATCATACCATGTCCTTACATTTGAATCGCCCCATAGGTAAAAGCACAGAATTCTTCCCTGCCTTTGATGATAGAGCTAAACGAAAGCAACGATTTCTAGAATAGACAGCGGTGTCCACGAAAAGTTGGCTTGATGGGTCGGTGGACTTTGAATCTTTCCTCACAAAAAATTTCTCAAATCTTTCATCACTCTTCCTTGCACTTAGAATCCGAGAGCATATCTGATAATATGTCATCATAGAGTGACAAGAAATGATATTTCTACAAAAAGAGAACAAAAGATTCTAGTAACTCAAGCAGATTCTATTCTAGCAGGATAACAAAAAAAAGGTGGTGGTATTTTGTATCACAGGGATATATAACTCTCCACCTTTCCAATTGGCTTTTCCAAGGTTGTATGGTATTGCCCTTGATAAGGAGGCATCTGTAGAAGCTTCTCTGTCGAGGCAGGGAGCGGAGGATAGGAGAATTTGGGATGTTCGTCTCTTTCGAGATCTTAATGAGTGGGAGATGGATGAAGGGCTGCATTTTCTTCGTATGTTGGGAGCTAATACCCCTCCTCTGGATGTTGGAGATCGGATGAGATGGAAGTTGAAACCTAATGGGGAGTTTGACACCCGGTCGTATTATAACAAATTGCGGGATCCCCCTTCAAATGTCTTTCCTTGGAAAGGTATTTGGAGAGTAAAGGCTCCTAGACGGGTTTCTTTTTTTATTTGGTGTGTAGCTTGGAATAAGATCCTTACGGGTGATAACTTGAGATTGAGGAAATTGGTTTTTGTAGACTGGTGCATTATGTGCCGTCATTGTGGAGAGACGGTAGACCATTTACTTCTTCATTGTGAGATGGCTCATCGGTTGTGGTGTTTTGCCTTAAATTCTTTTGGTTTGTCTTGGGTTATCCCTAGATCGATCCCAGAGTTGCTTTTTGGTTGGTGGAATTGGTTGGGGAAACATTCGTCTCAGATTTGGAACTTAGTTCCTTTGTGCATCCTATGGTGTATTTGGAAGGAACGGAATCGGCGGACTTTTGAGGATTTGGATAGTACCATTGATCAGATTCTTGCTTCTTTTAGTGGGACTCTTTTTGATTGGTCTCGGGCTTGGAAACTCACGACTAGTGACTCTCTCCCTTCTTTTCTTTGTTCTCTTTCTCTTTTGTAAATTTTTTTTTTTTTTTTCTCTCTGTTTTATGCTGTTTTCTCTGGGTTTGCTCTGTGTTTTTCTTGCACAGAGTAGCCGTTCGTATTTATAATATTCTTACTTATCAAAAAAAAAAAATAACTCTCCACCCACCCTCCCCTATGTGGGTGGAGCTGGAGTATTATATAACTCATGGTACAAAATAAAAAGTCAAAAATAAGACTTCATGATAAAGACATCATAACTAAATTATATATTAACTTTATATTTCCTAGGTTAATTGGAATTAATAGTTAATATTGGAAGATGCAATAAAAATTTATAATTTTAACAAGAATATATACTTAACTTCATCTTTAATTAGTAACAAAAGCAATGCATCTCAATCACTGTTAGATAAAACGTTGATATGCTTCTCATGGAGGCGTACCTCGGCAACAAATGCACCTGCATGTGAGTTGTCCTTGAAAGCAGTCTTTGGTATGCGAATAATTAAATGGCGAGAGAACTTCTCTGCACACAAGAATCTCAACTATCATCTACAAAGTTCACGATAAATTAAATGCAATACAGAATACTTTTCATCTTATAAATAATCAAAGACCCATATGAGACACATTGACCATACAACTATAACTTTTCCTTGGAAAATTGCTCTCTCTCTCTCTCTCTCTCTCACACGGTCACGCCCACACACACACACAAACACACATGCACAGGGCAAAGAATGGACTAGACACCCGGTGGCCCAAGCCATTCAGTTTTTGCTTAATATATGCTAACTCCAAAAACATATGGACATATTTGTTTGGTTCTTCAACAACTTAAAACTTGCTGCAGTAAACAAATTAATAATTATAACAGGAGGAAGAAATCACGGGCTGAATACTACAAATTTTTAAAACCCTAGATGTAGGGGAAAAGAAAATGTTGTTTTTAACACCCTAGATGTAAGGGAAAAGAAACGTTGTTTTTACATCATGGGTAACCACTATGATCTACACCTGCAACTTATTCAGAAGTTTAATGTCAATTTCAAGTCTCTTCCATGGTTGATACTGGTTCAATAAAGAAGGAAACACGCTCTATGACTTTCAAGATAGAAATGCATCCAGCTTATAAAGAGCATTGATGTTCAACAGCAAAATTTCCTCACATAAACAAATCATTAAAAAAAATTAAAAAAAAAAAAAAAAAACTGTAACTGTAACTGTTGTTCAGAAAAAGGAAAACAATATTAGCACTCACAAACTATTCTTGCAAAACATATGGCATATATTGGCATTGTCAAGGACAATAATAAAACAACAATGCAAAATTTTGTCAAAATTTATATTCTACCATATCTTTATTAATTAAATGACTCCAATTAGACCAAAAATATTGTTCTCATCATATCCCAATTAAAATGAAAACAAATAATTCAGAACTCATCCCAAATTTATATCTCAATTCAGAATGAGAGCTTGATTTAGATTTGCTGGCTACAACTCATCATGCAAAGAAATGACGAAGAAGAAAGGATAACTAGTTTGTGAGCAATTCAGAAATTTTATCAATCAAAATTAATCAGATTAAATCGTACATTATAATGTTGCTGACTAAATTTCATAATCTACATCAATGAAGGACATCACACAAAGACAATTAGGGACTTTAGCATGTGCTAGACAAACATACCTTCAGTGGAGGAATCGAGCTCTACTATCCATTCCAGGTTTCCTTGAATGGAGTATTTATCAAGTAAGGCTTCAAAAATGACTGATATCAGGAGATCAACCATTTCATCTCCGTTGTTTTCTGCATTCACTCTCTTACTGAACTCTAAATCAAAGTACAGGTGGCATGGTAAACCCTGGAAGAAGAATAGTTACAAACTTTTGGACATGACAGAAAATTTACTCACAAATTCTCACACTTTTTTTTTTCGTAAGTCTCACACTATTTCTCATAGGGTTGTTACCTCCTGAATCACTTCATAATGATGGCGGAATTTGGAATCCATATTTTTGTACCTGAAATTGAGCAAAACAGCAGTAGAAACACTATGAGAAGGAAAGAACCTCAAATAGTTACTAGGTGCAAATAATTATGGGGGGAAACGAACATAGTAAAGACAACCTTTGCCAGAACTCCTTGTATGTTGAGACAAGGAACCTTCGTTGTCCAGAAAAGTGATCTTGATAACTAAAAACCCGAACATGCATGTGCCCTTTGGCAAACTTCATTGCTTCATCCTGCCTAGGAAATGTAGCCCATATTTCCTTCCTTAAAAACAAAGGACCAGGGTCAAGTCATAGGGTAAGAAACTAAAAATTATAGTATAAGAAAGGCACCAATTGAAGGGAAGAATAGGATAGCACAAATACCTCGAGCTCAATTCATTTTGTTCACTCAGATCAACACGTATTTGATGTAATAATTGCAACAAACTGGATGGTCTCTTTGGGGGTACACCATTTGGAGACCCATAAAATACAATAGGAGAGAACTGCTTCCCAGGATTCTTTTTGTTGGCTTTAACTGTTGCTGTATCAAACTGAAGCAATAAAAAATATATATATAATTTAGTGATCCGAGCAGTAGAACAAACATCAGAGCATTAGTTTTCAACAAACCAGTACAAAAGGAAAGCACTTTCAGCATTCACCATTAAAGCATGAAATGAAAGCAATGCATAGTATATACTTTCTCAATGGAGAGTTGCACATCTTTTGCTTTTTTTGGTCTTTGTCCAGCTGATCCCGAAGATGGAATGCCAGGAGATGTAGAGACCTCTTGGGTTGAACTCCCATGCTTCAATTTGTTCTTTCTTCTTTTTCTTTCTCTAAAAGCAGATTCTGAAACAGTACCAACAAATTTCTTACAATCATTAGAACGAGTCACCCAAGGAAATAATTGTCATGAAATCGCAGAAACTGAAATCCCTGAGGGCCCATTTGGATTGAGAGGGAGTGGAGGGGAGTAGAGTAAAGTTGGCTGGAAATAGGCTAATTTCTAGCCAACTCTACTTTGCTCCCCTCCACTCCCACTTCCTCTCCCTCAATCCGAACGAACCATAAGGATATTGAATTTTAGACAAAATTGTAAAGTTTGAACAGCAGCACGCATTAAGACAACACAGCAGTGAAAATATCAAAAGGAGCAAGGACTGGACACAAAATTTGAGTGCTTCTGGTAACTACAACCCTCTTTCATTCCCAACTTATATATAAATATATATATCAAATTACCAATACATATCAACCACTTCAAGTCAGTATATATGGCTAATCACAACATACTAATATAAATGTCATATGTACATACATAAATACATACACACGCGCGAGCACACACACATATATAATGCCCAATTGACACCAACATAGAGAAATCCAACATGATGAACTTTATCTCCACTAATTAAAATCAATGTCCTCCAACTCTAAACCTTAGAAACATAATAATTGCCCCAAACCCTAGCATTGAAGCCACAGTGTGACTCAGAAATTACAATCATTCTTAAATCTTATAAATTTCAATCATTCTTGAAATCAGATAATTAAGATCCTTGTAACTTGTAAGTAATCAATGATATACACTCAATTTTGTGAGATAAATATAGATCAAACCCCCTAATCTAACATTGTAAGTAAACAGAGAAAACAACAAAATAAAACTAACTTAACGCACTGTTTGGATGGCGAGAAAGTGTAGGAAAACGATAAATGTGTAAATTTTTTATGTTTTCTCAGACGAGAGAGAGAGAGAGAGAGAGAGAGAGAGAGAGAGAGAGCTTACGGGGAGGAGAGACGCCGCACTTGAAGCACTCGAACAATCGATCAACGTCGTCCATGCTCTTAGCTGATATTTTCTCTTTTTCCCGAATGAGTGCCTTTTTGCCTTCTTTCTTTTTATCTTTTTTTTTTTATCAGCTTTTTGCCTTCTTTCAGAGCGCGGGAATTTGACTTTTTGAAATGTTTTTGTTTTGTTTTGTTTTTTTTTTTTATATTTCAGCTCGTTTGGTAATGTTGTTCTAGTAAGGTTATTTGTATTTTTTGAAAATATGTGTGAGTGAAAAAGTGTGTTAAAATACGTGTAATATTGTTTAAAAATTGAAAAATGTTGCTTAAACTACCATACCAAACGGTCCCTTAAGATGTGTTTGGATACTGCTTATTTGCTGAAAACTGAAAACTTATTGTTTTTTTTTTTTTACTCATTGCGGAAAACATTGTAACAAAATAATTTTTAAATATGTAAATAGTGTTGTGGGACCCAAATTTATATTGAAATATGTGTTTGGATGACTTTTGTGAGTCCGTGAATAGTGCTGTGAGACCCACATTTTTTCAGCAAAACGCACAAACACAACACTTCCCAAACGCACACTTAATTTATTTTTGTTTGGGTTGAAATCAATTTAATATATATATATATATGTATATTGATGGTGATCAACAGTAAGTGTTATTCGTCATAGTGGTTATCCAAGACCAACAACGTCCAAAGTATCCAAACATATCACTTGTCGTCCAAGGAGAATCTTGCCATCTAAGGGGAACCTGGTCGTCTATACCACGAGAAAGTATGGACATCAATAAACACTTAGTAAATTTCTGAGTGTTTTTCATAATCTCAAAATGGTTAGACTACTAATCCTCGTCTCGGAATGTGGGGTGAATTCCACGAAATTTGCTCCACTCTCCCCACTAAATTCATACATCTCCCACAATGTTAGTGGCATCTAACAAGTATACTCACTCTAAACTCTTTATAAAAGGCACCAAGCCTCATTCAACCAAGGTACATTTTCACTATTAATCCACTCACTATCCTTGTATTCTAGAGAGAAAACTGACTTAACTATCGGAGCGTCCTTGGCCGGTTCACCCCAGTCACCCTTGACAGTTTCTTTCTTTCTCTTCAGGTCATCCAACCGTCGTGGAAGTCCGAAGCATTCGACCTACTAATTTTCATGCATCATCATATATATAATAGTTTTTTACATTTTTTGAAAACCATTAATTTTTATTTTTATTAAAAAAAAAAAAAAAAAACTCTGATCTAAAGTTTCTTTCATAAAATAAGGTCATATCCAACAATCATCGTCATTATTCTTAATATATATATATTCAACATGCTTGCTATGAATAAACACTTTGTCAAGAGTTTTGTAATTCAACTTGTTGATACTTCTTGATATTTCAATGAGACATTCATTATTCAAATTTCTACTACTCAATTATCAATTTATTAAAAAAAAAAAATTAAGTGCCCATTTGAGATTCACTTAACCAACTTATTTATTATTTTTTCTACTATTTGCAGGTCTCACCTAAGTCACCTATTTATTTTATTTAACCTTTACATTTTATTACAATACTTTCAACAAAAAACTAAATAAACTATTCTCAAATAAACACTAACACACACTTTAAAAATCATGAGTTGATACTATACGTACTCAGGCTCAACTAATCAAAACTATGTTATTTAATATGTTCAATATTCATCCAAAGTGTTTTCACATAAAAATTAATTAATTAAATTAATCATATAGATAGCCAGTTGTAGTATGGTAGCATTCAAATCCTGAAGTCTTAAATTTTTAATTTTGGATTCCAAATAGTATAAAAAGATCTTTTATTTGGGTTTGGGAAGTGTTCACCAACCACAAAAATTTTCATATAATAATAATAATAATAATAATAATAATAATAATAATAATAGTACTTCTAACAATCGGTTTTTTTTTTTTTTTTGGATTATTTGATAGTTTGGAGGAGGAATGATTTGAACTCTAGATATCTTTGTTGGAAATAGTAAGAGATACTAGTTGAGTTATAAGGTTTTTAACCTACTTCTAATAATAATAATAGTACGTTGTATCAACAAAATGTAATAACGAGTTACATTTCAATAAGAAACAAACATTAAAAAGTAGAGAAAGTATCTGGTCTATCTTATCAAGAAGTTAAAGCAATAGTTACCAAAAAGAGCTAGCGAAGAAAATCTTGCTGAGATTTTGTTTAATTTGTGCATGATGCAGACCTAAATAATTGTGACACCTTATTACGATGGGAAAATTATTGTGTACTCCTAGAGTATCATAAATGCGTACTCTCTCCTCTCACATAAATGGTGGGTCTTACTAATTAAATTCATAGTGAGACTTACTATTTATGTGAGAGGGGAGAGTATGCATTTATGGTATTCCGGGAGTACCTAATAATTTTCCATTACGATGTGAGCCACTAGTTGAAATCTTTCCTTCCTCCTCTCATTTGGAGTAAAATATATATTAATTTTTTCCCTCTAATTTTACAAAGAGGGTTTTCAGTGGCACTCTACTTTTTTCATGAAGAGTAACTTAATCAAACTTCTTGTGTAACGCTTTAGGATCATTGCTAATATTCCTCAAATCAGGTTGCCTTTTCTTCATTCTTGAAACATTCAAGATCAAATATGCCAATCTAATTAAATTTTTTTCTAATTTATAATGTGAATTCATGGATTAAAAAGCTACCATAAACAATGTATTGAAAGATAATGTGTTGATGGTTGCGACATTGTGCAACTGTTGAAAAGAACATATATATATATATATAGATGGGTTCAAGTTACACCTAGTGTAACTCTTATAAACTTACACATTTTTTACACCGTAGATTTCTAAGGGATCTAACGGTTAAAAAAATATCATTAAATGCTATTGTTTTTCACCTTACTACCTAATTAATACTAGCATTCTCTCTCTCTTTCTCTCTCTCCTTATTTATTACTTCCCACTATTATCATTATCTAATGGGCAATCCTTAATTTATCTAATAAAAAAACTATAATTTAAAATATTTAAATAATATTACTCAGTTGTCATCTTACTGTAGTGTGCATATATATACACACCTATTGACATCACTAATTAATCCCGTAATGTTGATAACTTAATCCCGCAATATTATATTATGCTCCAATAACTTAATTAACTTCTATATATGCAGCTTGTACATGAGAAGTTACTCTCTCTAAGACATACGAATGGGAAAACCTTACCCAAATGGTGCTCCTCCCAAGTCACTTGAAAGTTGAAACAGTACTGCAACATTAAAAAGAAAAATAAGCTTTAAGTTCAACAAAGCATCCCTAAACAACACAGCTATACCCATTTTGAGCTAACAAGCTAAAGATTAGAGAGGGAGAGCATACATTAAGACTCCCCAGAAATTCTGAGAGACCTACCAACAAGTTCTGGCAGCAATATCTTTTGGGTCAGGTTTCTTTTCTGTGAGTAACCGTCCCTGTACGAAACCATGGAAGTCCACAAAGATTAAGACCAAGTATAAAACATTGAAACAGTGAAAAAAATCCATTGATGCTCATTTTCCTTTTCTTTTTTTTTTCTCTGGTATATGTTCAGACTCTAGGCCTAGAGTGAATACCAAGGAGAAGATGAAGAGAGAGTGCAAAAAGCCTTAGTATTTATAGACAAAATAGGTTGGATCATGTACCCTTTTGTGCATTCTAGAATAGCATATATAAGAAATTAAGCCATTTTGCGGTTGCCAAAAGACACTAGTGTAGTGTTTGTGTTAGGGGTTTTAGTACAAAGAGTACGTAATGCTATATTTTGGAGGGTTTAATGCTGTTTCAACATTTTGTAAGGTCAGCAAAAAAGTTGAGATAAAGTCTGTGTGGAAGCTTGGCAGTGACTAGGCAATAACATGCAAGTCCAAAGAAGTTAAGTTGATTTTTATAAGCCCGTAGATTGTTGAAAAAAGGAGAAAAAAATAAGTATTCTTAGCCTAGACAAAGTATATTGAATAATTATTTACAAACTATAAATAAGTTCCTTTATTTATTTATTTTAAGGAGCAAATTGAAAGTCATTTGACTCTTGTTATGGGTAGTTTTGTGAAATCAATGATTATGGGATTATTTTTCAATTCTTTTTTGTTAGATTGTGTTGAAGAAAATATTATATAGTGGAAAGCAATAAATAAAGAGAGAGAGAAAGAGAGAGAGAATGCTAATATTAATTAGGTAGTAAGGTGGAAAACAATAGCATTTAATGATGTTTTTTTAACCGTTAGATCTTTTAGAAATCTACGGTGTAAAAAAGGTGTAAGTTTATAAGAGTTACACCAGGTGTAACTTGAACCCATCTCATATATATATATATATATTTATAGGGTTGGGTTCAAGTTACACTTGGTGAAACTCTAAACAATGTTACACCACCCACTAACTTATTAATGAATTTATATTATGAAAATTCCACCGTTGGATTACATGTTCTATATATTCTAAACATGTAT
Source organism: Notholithocarpus densiflorus (assembly GCA_030021035.2). Taxonomy (NCBI): domain Eukaryota; kingdom Viridiplantae; phylum Streptophyta; class Magnoliopsida; order Fagales; family Fagaceae; genus Notholithocarpus; species Notholithocarpus densiflorus. The sequence goes on along the minus strand of JARYZH020002129.1, from coordinate 6,802 downwards.
GTCAATTTTCAAATCAATCAGATATTATTTACTATTCAATCCATAAACTCATCTTTTATGCATTATTTCAAACTACAAAAACTTGAATTTATACAATTGATAGATGACATGACTATTGATCTTTGATCACCTTAAAATTTTTCAAGCATGGAGAATATACAAAGATAATGTAATCCAACGGTTGATTTATCAAAATTCACATCCAATTAAAAAAATATTAATTGGTGTAATATTACTTAGAGTTACACCAGGTGTAACTTGAACTCAACCATATATAATTATTTTATAATATACAAAATTAGTTGCACAATTATTACTCATCTTTTACTCTCTCTTTTTTGGCTGGACATGTTTTTTACTACCCCCAAGAACAAAAAGCTTTTCATGTGAAAGTTCAAATGGGACCCTTGTTCTTGGGGTGGAGTTTCTACTTGGGACTGCATTGCTTGTAACTGCGAACCCAGATATGAGCTACCCCAATCACACCTACGTGTTTATTTATGCATGAGCTATCTACCACACGGTTTCACAACAGTGAAGGCACGTAGAAGGTGCATTTCCATCATATTTATGGTCATCTTTTTGCCTTTAGTGGGTGTCTCGGACTGTCCATTATTTGAAATTTTTAGAGTATTATTTGTGTAATGTAACTAAAAACCAAAACCCCCCTCACTATCAATCAAAGTTCTTGATGATCTAAAGTTTACTTTTTTTCGATTGTTTTACTTTAATTTCTATCATTTAAACATGGATGTTCCTTTTTGTTATTCCATGATTAAACATGAGTGATTCTCTCCTTAGAATCTGTAGAGAAAAGCAGCTAGCTATTCAGCAGCTGAGACTTTGTTTTTGGTTCTGAACACCCTCTATATATATATCTTCATTTACATTTTCCAAAACACAAGCCTTTGCTCTTTGTCTGTTAAAGCCCACTTCTATTTAAAGCCAATCTCTTTGTCCTTATTAATTGCCACACATTGTTCATCCAACAAGAAAATGAGAGAGGATAGTGTGCTTTGTTGTGCGCTTGAGTTTTGGGTGTTCCTAGTCATATGTGTGTTGCTTGTGTTATTTGCTGGTATCACATCAGGACTTGCTCTAGGACTCTTGTCTTTCAGCAACATAAAGTTTTGAACTTGAGGTCTTCACTAAGGCTGGTCGGCCCCAAGACCAGAAATATGCAGGTTGGCATTCATTTATATTTCACTACATCTGTGCATTTTCCTTCAACTATGCTAAGAAAGTTTTATCAATGTTTGTTGATTCTCTTTTCTTTTTCTAATTGATTTGCAGCAAAGATACTGCCACTTGTTAAGAATGAGCATTTGCTTTTGTGCACCCTCCTTCTAGGAAAATCACTGGCTATGGAGGTATGTGAAAAATTAGTTCCAAAAACTTCAGTTAAAAAAATAATAAATTTAATCATTTAACCATTATTCTAACAGTAAAATTTTGAATCTGTATTAACTGTGAAAATTATTAATTTGTCGTTTTTTAAGGCACTGCCAATTTTTCTGGATTCGATACTTCCATCTTGGGCTGCCATTCTTCTATTGGTTACTCTTGTACTTGCATGTGCAGAGGTAAAGTCTGTGTTTCCAAACATTAATTGTTGAAACTCAAAGACATAGATGGTGTTATCAAATTATTTTATGTATTCCTTATATGAATATTTCTTTTCATAGATCATCCCTCAAGCTGTCTGTTCCAGATATGGACTAAGTCTTGGAGCAAAAATCTCTGTCTTTGTCCGGTTCCTTCTAACGATCTTCTTTCCCATATCATATCCGATTAGTAAGGTAATTTAAATGATAGATATCTCACCTAAATTGGCTGCACCCATTGACATCAGTAATTAAAATAAGAGTTAGTTCTAAGTTATCACACTAGGAACTAGTGGAGGATGATCGGTAGTGGAGTGCAGTTAGACCGATGGGCGCTTTGAGATAAGTATTATAGTATGCATCAAGTTATGTTATAAATTACCTGACACTGAATACAATTTTAGATTTGTTATATTCAATCTAAATCATGAAATCTTTCTCTCAGTTTACTGGATGGTGAAACTTCGATTAAAATACATGAAAGACAACCAATCTATGCTACAATCCAAAACAAAACAGACAAGACTTACAAAAGACCATCACCTAAAAGTAAAAGAAAGATACATTTTAGCCAATAATATTCAGAATGAAGCCAAACCTGTTCCACCTATTGATAAGTCAACAACAACTCACCTACTAATCTAAGAAAATGTCTCTTTCGTACTTGTAGTTTACCATCCTAGCTTAAGCTAATAAAAATATGCAAACTCACTCATAGCCAATATGCAAAAAGTTCTAAAACAAATCACCAGCCTATTGCTATATTCCGTGATGACTATTACATTGGCTTCACAAACTTCCACAAATTGCCAAACCAATGAAACTCCACCTCATTAATTCTGACTTCCACAATAGTTTCTCTTTATCTACCATGCTTCCAAGAATAGAGAATGTTGATTTATTTTTTTTAAGAATCAAATCCATTTTAACAAGAATAGAAGAGCGTTGCTTAATTTATTTTACGAATGAGTGTGAGTTTGGAATAGTTTTTTGTTGATTTTGTACTTAGAAGAATAATGAGATACTAAAAAGCTGTATGTAAGCAAATAAACTAATAAACTCCACCAAAGAAGCCAAACCAAACACACTAGAAGCACCATAAAGATGAGGTACTGATTGACTTGTGAGTTGTGACAGCAACCAAAGGTTTGAAATGGATTTAAGGTGCATTAAGAGGAACACATTGATCAAATAATTAAACAGCTTCAGTATTGTGGTTTTCAAGCCACCAGTCACCTAAATGACATTAATTAGCAATGCAGATACATCTTATTAGAAACGACATAGGCCAAACATGTGCATCAAAATATAAATGTAACTAGAGGAACATTTTGATTGAAAGTAAAATTTTGAACTAGTTAAGGTATGCCAACATAAGAGAGAAAAATTGTCTAGGCACTTTGCCTTTATGTTTAGCTTGACAATTGGGAATTTGGTTTCACAATTTGTTTGGGATTCTTTTATTGCAGCTGTTGGATTGGCTCCTAGGCAAAGGGCATTCTGCACTTTATAGACGAGCAGAGCTAAAGACATTGGTCGGTTTGCATGCAAATAAGGTTTGCTTCTTGTACTGTATTCAATATGATTGAGTGGTAGCAGAGAGAGTTACAATTTGACATGCTGATATTCAATGTTAGGCAGGGAAAGGAGGAGAGTTGTCACATCATGAAACTACTATTATTACTGGTGCTTTAGATTTAACACAGAAGATGGCTAAAGATGCTATGACACCCATTGCTGAAACCTTTTGTCTAGACATAAATTCAAAAATTGACATGTATGTGCCTACCTTCTATCTTTGAGTGATATTAATATCATTCTTTTCTATTATTACAATTCGGCTTTCCTCTATCCTTAGGCATACAATGGGCTTAGTATTGAGCAAAGGTCACAGTCGAATACCTGTCTACTCGGGAAGCCCAAAAAACATCATTGGCCTCATTCTGGTTAGCAGCTTAGGAACTAAATGGTACTGCAGAATTTATAGAATTGAGTTAATAACACATATGGACTATGCATATTGACCCAACAGTTGTTATCAAATTAATATTTGAAAAATCATTTTTTTTAATGCATAAATTTGATAATTCTTAACCTTATCCAATTTTGCAAAAATCTTACAAGTTGAGCCCCGCTTATTGTGGGGGAAGACTTCGTCCACTTGTGAGGGAGAGTGTTATAATTATAGTTAAATAATAAAAATTATCATTTCCTAGCGATTTAAGTTTTTGGGACAATTACATATTTATCACATGTAACCAAATTGCATCTTTTTCTCATTTGGTCATAGGTTAAGAATTTGATCTTCTGCCGCCCTGAAGATGAAACTCCAGTTAAATATATGACTATCAGGAGAATACCTAAGTAAGATAATTTCTTTTTCATTTTGGCTATTTTCATTCTAATGTAAGTTTCAACACCATAACTAACTATTGTTCTACCGTTTTACTTCAAAAAATTATAAAAATAATTTGTAAAAGGGTTAATCTTCTTTCTAAAATTTGTAACGAAAAACCATACGAGATGGTATGTGACAATTAGCATCTAGCACATTTATTTTTGCTCAAGATATTAAAGCCAAAGAGACCTAAACGGCTAAACCCATTGTAAACCCATATACTTGTAAAATGGAAAAACTAATTCCGGGAGTTTACAAATCACATAGTAAAGATGTATATGTGAAGGTTTTTCACTTTGAACATAGGTCTTCAGGCCAAACCACATTAAATTCTTACTTTAGCTATTCTCTTTTCTCTTTTTCAATCACTACACAACAACTCTAACAACTTTCATATTCATTTGACCTTGCTATTGTTTTCGAGGCCAATAATGCATGAATCGATATGTCTTCTATGACAGGGTATATGACAACTGGCCACTATATGATATGCTGAATCAATTGCAGAAGGGTCATAGCCATATGGCTGTTGTTGTTAAGTGTAAGAAGGATGTCAAAGACACTGAGAATAGTGCAGTAAGCAACCATACCGTGTTGGATATTAACATTAATCCAAAATCGAATCAAATGCAAGGAGAGAGGAAAGGTGACACTGCATGGTGACATAGAATTACAGAGTTTTCTTGATAATATATTTTTCACTATTTTTTTAATTAGATATGTCAAATTCATGGGCAAAGAATACTGCCATGGTGTCTAAGGTTATGGCTCTGGATTTCACAGGATTTTATTCTCCACTTGAACAGAAAGAGCGTTTGAGTATCTCCACAAATTCATCCCCTTTGTACTCTAGTGATGCAGATGATCATGGTTCAACACTAAAGAATGCCGAGGAAGAAGCCAAAGATTTAAATTCACAAAATAAAAAATGGGAGCAAGGAAGTAAAAAATTTTTGTATGAAAACTTAGATCTCCCAAGCAACTTGGATGAGGAAGTCGTTGGAATCATCACAATGGAAGATGTTTTGGAGGAACTGCTACAGGTTGAATATGCGAGTTTTCCTTGATTCTCCTTAAGTTTGGTTAACTTATAATTTTGATATCGGTTGCACATGATGGAATATTAACGTGTGCGAGTGGTGTGATTAGTTGATTACTGGAGTCTCATGTTAGATGATAATAAAAAAGAATGAATGATTAATATAACATAATTGGACTTAAATTCATTAGTTTGACCTTTTGGGTAATGTAGTGCTCTTATATGTTATATTATCTTCCTCAATTGGACATAAGCCCCTTGATCTACTTAATGAATTTCAGCTTTTGAAAACCTTAAATTTACATTCCTATACATCAAGATATGTAGATGCGATTTTTAAGTTGTAATAAATCCTTTTTTTCCCTTATTATGTCAGAAAGCTAATGTTTTTTTTTGGTTATGTACTGAAGGGAGATATACCGGATGAAACTCATGAATATGTTGATGTCCACAACAAGTGAGTAACGGGCTAATGGCCATTACTTTTTTCTTTTTGTCATATATGCTGTTGTATTCCATACCATTTTGTTGATTTTGAAATGTCTTTGATATCTAGTTTATGTTATCTTTTTCCAGGATTAGAATCAACCTGGGATCTTCAAGAAGATCATCATCGAGGTCTCCCAGAAGATCTTCTGCTTCCCATCTTTATTGGAGAACACCAGAGCCATCTCCACTTTCTTCATACACTCCTATACTTCGTTCACCCGTTTCCCCATATATACAGCCACCGCTAGTGAGACCGATACTATATGCCTCCAAATTCTCCAGCCGGATTTGCAGGCCTTGTTCGTAGCTCGCCATCCTCTCATCGAGTATGTCCTTATTTAAATTATTCTGTGTCTTTTTAAGGAGAACATTTTAGCACCATGACTGAATGAGGTTTAAGATTTTTTTTTTGCTTACAAAAAGTGGGGGAGGCGTATTCGAATTCATATCCTCTTCACGGATGTTAAAATCTAGCGAAGATATAAAATTGATGTAGAGAAGAGAGCATAAAAGCAAGGAGAATGAGAGAATATAGGGGTCAACAAAGTTTGGCATAACAGCCTACATTCATAGTAAAAGGTCTAGATAGTTACATCTTTACTATGTTCAATAATGATTACAATGAATCCTACATAAGGTACATATTTAGACAGACATTTGATCTATCAAAACAAGAATTTTGACTATTATTTGATCGATTAAAAATCGTAGATACAATGACATGTTTTATTGTTTGAGATTGTAACTCCTTTTATTGCTTGAATTTTTAAATATTGTCTTTTTCATTAATCTAAACTCTTAAAGGAAAAAAAAAGCTGAATTCGTTTTAAAGAAATTTCTTAACTTTTATGTATATATATATACCACTACACACTTTTAGTGCGATAGTCACTTCACAAATATAAGTACTTGCAGGTATGGGGGACAAGGATCAAAAAAAAAAATATATATATATATGGAAAATTCTTAATTTAAATTGTAAGTCTGAACATGAAAAATTAAAAATGTACTCCTTACCCATTTTGTGTGTGCAAAATGTAAATTTATATCGTTAGTTCCAATGAAAATTAAAAAATAAATATATATATATATTTTTTTTTTGAATAGGAACTCAATTTAAGACTTAAGAGCGAAGCATATAGCACCGACAATGTGAAGCCTCTCTGTATGTCAGTATCACCGAACCACCGGATTGGCTAATATTTAAAAGCCCATCTGAAGATCAATTGAAATGAATTAGAATTCAGCCTCTCTCATCAGTCTTCACTTATC
>JARYZH020002128.1:0-18372 GCA_030021035.2 Notholithocarpus densiflorus | reverse complement strand
AGAGCTAAAATATTTAGGAATAGTGTTTTGGTTTAGTCAAGTTTTTGAACTCATTCTAACGCTACAAAAAAAACCTTTCACGCTTATTCAAGGCATTTGGCCAATCTGGTGAGATGGATTTTTTTTTTCTTCTCAAGTACACCAATTTGTTTTTATTTTGTTTTATATTATATTATCTATGTATAAAAAGAGTGAATGCCTTGAAGCTACAATATTTTTGGTCTGTTCAACATGCACTATTTCACCAGCCACTTTTTTTTTTTCTTTAAAAAAAAAACCCCCAATAAAATATGGGGGAAAAATTAGTAAGCCTAACAACAAAAGTATAAATTTGTTCATCTTAAATCTAAAAAAATCTTTTACATCTTAACAAATTTGAAATAAACTAATACATAAAAGTTTATTATATTTTGATCTCACTTGGAGTTCACTTAACAACAATAATTCATATGTTGATTGTATTTTTAAAAAAAAAAAGATGATTTCCAAGATTAATCTTAGGAACAATAATTATTATCTTCATCGTATTAATAAACAATATGCAATGAACTTATAGTTTATCTTATATGAGAAATGCTATGTTCATCATAAGCTCATAACAAAGCCTAAGTAGCAGAATGTTACTAAGTGTTACTGATGAGAAAAAAAGTAATTTCAGTAATGAGTTTAAATTAGAACTAATAACAACTTATAACCTAAAATTTGTTGGAAAAGTGTTGTGAAACCTTTTTTTTTTTTTTAAATAGTGGGTTGAATTTGAATGAGTTATATAAATGCCCATGAAACAGATTAATTTTTCTAACCCGAAAATACTTGTAGACACTCGATTTTGCACCCATAATTTAATCTTAGAAGATAGCCAAAATGACCATTCATATACCCAAAAAAAAAAAATCATAGTTGCATTACATGCATTAAATTGTCCATTGCATATCATAAAAATGATCTTGAGATTCTAACAGTCGCAATGGTGTGCCCTTTTCCCAAATCAGACTGTCGGATTGAAAGATATCACATGATCAAGTTTTCACGGTTTGCATGCATTTTGTTTGGGTGGAACCATTCATGTGTGATTAATTTAGATTAATTTTGATTGGTTAAACAATTAAAATTAATTAAATAATTTTGTGATTGGTTGTTGGTTTTTGTCAAAAATAAGCCTGCTTGCAAAGGAATAAAATGGATAATCAGATAATAAGAAAATTGTTGATAATTAAGTCTTTTTAGAATATTTATCTATCAAATAATTATTACTTTGAAGACCTGATTATCAAGATAAAAGGGATTAATTTTAGAATATGAATTAAAAAACGTGTCTAGGTGCAATTCCCGACTCAAAAATCCTCAAAGAAGAGTCCAATTCAAACAAAATTGGAAGAGGGGCTCGGCATCCAAGAGGGTCAGTTGGCACTTTCCAAGTGCCAATTGGCACAAATTCAAGGCCTAGCCCGAGAACCTTCTGATTAAGATAAAACCTATCCTTTTCGAATTTTTGGGCATAACGACGCATCCTAATTCATACCTGATCTGATTCAACTTATTTTTCAAGCATCCAATCTCTATAAATAGAGGAAAAAGATTAGAGATCAGGCCCTTCTTTTTCTGACTTCTTTGCTCCCTTTACGTTAAAGACGTTCTGGAAGCCTTAGCTCTAAGATCTTCTTTTTTGTAAGTAAAATATTTTAGATCTCAAAGAAGTGAAAATTTCTTCGATTTCTAAAGTATTCTTCCATTGAAGGGTATATTCATGCAAGTAGGTATTTAATTTCGTTCTTGTTTTTATTTTTCTTTTCTCTTAATTGATATATTTGTGTTGTTCATTGCATGTTTTTTATGAATATGTGTCTGATGTCATTATCAATATGATCTTATTCACAATTTGTATATGCCATGTTCGCATGTTTAGTTGGATTTTCTTTAGTTGATTAACATGTTTATGATTTAATTCTTCTTTAATTTCAAAATTTGTAATTAATCACTATAACCCTTTTTTTAAACAAACGCATATTTGTATTTTCATTAAATACAGATCTGAAATTTTTTCTAAAATTTTTCCAAAACAAAAAAAACATATATATATTTTCATTAAATACAAATCTAAAAATTTTTCTGAAGTTTCTGAAAATTTTTTCGAAACAAAAATAGATCTGTATTTTCATTTAATACAGGTCTGAAATTTTTTCTGAAATTTTTCCAAAACAAAAACAGATCTGTATTTTCATTAGATACAGATCTGAAAATTTTTCTGAAGTTTTTTTCAAAACAAAAGCAAATCAGTATTTTCATTAAATACAGATTTGAAAATTTTTCTAAAATTTTTCCAAAACAAAAAAAGATTTGTATTTTCATTAAATACAAATCTAAAAATTTTCTGAATAAAAAACTGGTCTGTATTTTCATTAAATACATATCTGAATTTTTTTTCAAGCATACAAAACTGATCTGTATTTTCATTAAATACATATCTTAATTTTCTATAATAAAAATGGATTTCTTCTTAAATAAAAATTGCAGATTTTGGATTTTCAAAGAGTGAATTAATTTGGAATTTAGGGATTTTTAATACGTCATTGTAATGTCATGCATCTTTTGAAAGGGTATATAATGGTCATTTAGAGTCTAGAAGACCAGACTCCATCTAGGCGGAATGGGTGCCTAACACCTTCCTATGCCGTAACCTAGCCCCCGAACTTAGGTTTTTGGATAGTAGACTAGTGTTTTATCTTTTGTTTTGGTAGATTGTAACTAGGATCAAAGTTTTGTAATTTTTACATAGATTGTATTTAGGACCAAGGCCTTGTAAAGTTAATCTACCAAGTTGTATTTGTATAATCAATTAATGAATTTGAGGTATTTTTAGACATGTGAGTTGTATTTCTTTTTTCTTATTTTTATAAAAAATAAGTGGCGACTCTACATAATTACCTAAAAGAGAGGTGCCCTAAGCATCCAAATCTCTTTTTGAGAGCACCCCCAAAGTAATGTAGTCTCTCACAGTGGCAACATCGCTGGGGATGTCAAGGGTTAAGTTTCGTGTTAGACTTTAAATGACCAATTATATACCCTTGTGTTTTGTATGATGTTTTTGTTTGTTTGGCTGCTTATGTCTTGATATGTTTGTATGATATTTTGTTTGAATTTGCCATATTGGTTGTTAAAAGCTTTCCCTAACTGTCATAGTGTCTGCCATCAAAACAACAAATATGCATCCACCCATCTCAACATATGGTGGTAGTAACCATGGATCACCGGTCTTCATTAGATTCGGGTACTTAGTGGTGAACTCACCAACTCATAGCCTAAAGTCACTGGATCATTTCTTGTTGACTACAAAGGATAAACCATGCCGCTTGGACCAACGTAATGTACATCACATTACAAGTGGGGAGGTTTAACGTCCTAGCTATGGGAAACAATGAAACAACAAACCCACCCTACAATGTAATGACTTAGAATCTACCCTTAGGCCAGTCCATGTTAAAATTGCATTGCATTTTGTGTGTGTTTGTTTGGTTGATAGGTTAATATAGATGGGGGCTTAGCTTTGTTTGACCCAACCAAGCCTTTTCTTAGGAGAGAATTTGTTCAAAATTAGAGGGAAGACTCCAAAGAGAATCCAAGAACGACAGTCAAGCTAGCAGTTCCAGTTCCAAGCCTATCATGGTACTAAAGCCCGTGAGCATAGAAGGCACTCCGCAGTTACAACATCTCAATCCTGTGTTCGACTTACAAGATAGCCCAAGCCACAAGAAGTCCGAAGACTCTGTCACCATGGCAAAAGGGGAAGAGCACCCGAACATTGAAGAGCCAATAAACACTCAAGAGCCAATAAACACTCAAGAGCTACTAAACACCATGGTAGTAAGTCAAATTCAGTTGAGGGAAGACATGAACCTTATCATACAGCAATTTCAGAACTTGAAAGTTGGCCAAGAAGAAAACAAAACCGATCAGAATCCCCATATCTTGGAGGGTGAGAAGAAAATTAATGAGAGGATAAATAAGATGGAGAATATGATCAAAAGGGCCTGTAAGATGGAAGACCTCATGGATTTCCAATCACTCTCGCTTTTCCCAGATGTGAGATTGCCCCCTAAGTTCAAAATGCCAACCTTGGACAAGTTCGACGATACAGGTTGCCCTAAGTCCCACCTAAAAATGTACATGAGGGCCATACAGCCCCTAGGAGCTACTGAAGAAATGTTGGCACAAATGTTCCAAAACACCTTGACTGGAACTGCTCTCAGGTGCTTCCTCAATGTTGAGGACAATAAAGCAAGAAACTAGGAAGATATTTGTAGGGAGTTTTACAACCAATACAAGTACAATATAGAAGTGGACGTGACGAGGAGAGATTTGGAAACCACTAAACAAGAGCCGAAAGAGTCTTTCTCCGCCTTCATTACCAAGTGGAGGTCCAAAGCTGCACAGATGATGAATAGGCCAAATGAAGAAAAGCAATTAACCATGGTTGTAAAAAACTTGTTACCTATTACCATAAATATTTGTTTGCTCAGTACTTTCCAAATTTTAAGGCTTTAATTGCTGCTGGTACCCAAATTGAGGATGCAATAAATAATGGCAAATAAAAAATGAGGATGCACCTAAGTTTGAAAAGAATTTTGGGTCTAGTTCCAAAACTGCAGAGATCTTTAATATATATAAAAATGATTCCTACCAACTTATTGCCCCAATGCAAATATCACAAGGGTTGCCTCCAAGGCCTAGGAGGGAATTTCATGAGCTGTATATGCCAATAAGTCAAGCGTTTGAAAAACTAAAAGTAAAGGGGATACTAAAACCCTTAGACCTAAAACCAGTCACAAACCCATTACCTGCAAGGTTTGATGTGAGTAAGAGGTGTGCCTACCATCAAGGCCTAGGCCATGACACTGACAAATGTTATACCCTTAGTCATGCAATCCAAGATTTAATAGATACTAAGGTGATTGCACCACCTACAAGGCCAAGCATCACCAATAATCCCTTGCCCAACCATAATTTTGGGAGAGGACCATGGATTAATTGTTTGATGTCTGAAGAAGAAAGAGAAGAAGACCCGTCTAAGTTAATTTATGACCTACCCGAGTGCTTTATGATGACATGGGAAGAGTCGATGGGTATGACGTCTACTGCAAGGTATGATATATAGGGTGAAGATGCTACAGAAACTCCAAATTACCCAACATCCACATATGGAGGGAGACACTTCAAATCCCAAGACACTGAATTAAATGACCCATCAAAAATTGCCCACATCATAAGGGGGGAAAGACACTTCAAACCCCCACATCTGGAGACAGACAACCCGATAGAGGCCTTGAATAAATCTACCCAAAAAAAAACCCAATGAAGAGGATGAGGTCCTCAAGCAGTTGCAGAAGACACAAGCCAATATATCTTTATGGGGTTTACTCATGGCCTTATACAAGCATCGCCAGAATCTGGTAGACCTTCTCAATCAAATCCAAGTCCCTACAACCACTACTTCTCAAGATCTGAATGCTATAATTGGGTCTATAAGTAGGGAATTTACTATTTCCTACTCTGGCAAAGATTTGACAAAAAAGGAAGCATCACAATGACCCATTGCACATTACTGTAGATGCCAAAGGTAAGAGGATCCCAACGGTCCTAATTGACGATGAAAGTGCCTTAAATGTGTGTCCTTTAAAGACCGCAAGTTGCCTAGGCCTAAGCATTGAGGATTTTGTACCAACTGATTAGCATGTGAGAGCATATGACAACAGTAGAAGAGAGGTCTTGGGAACCATGACACTGGAGCTCACCATAGGGTTAATAATCAAGAAAGTGGAATTTCAAATGCTGAATATAGCTTCATGCTTCAATATGCTCCTTGGGCGACCATGGATCCATGATACAGAGGCCGTACCTTCATCCCTATACCAAAAGGTTCGGTTTCCACATGAAGGAGCCATAGTCACCATATATGGTGATACTTTGACAGTACCAAAGCCCATTTTTGGTATTGATTTTGAGAATGAGCTATTAAACTTGGATGGCTTTGAGATTGAGAAGCCTAATTTTTGAAGAAGAGAAGAAGAGGTTGAGAGGATTCCCATGGACTTTGCTCCCTACAGCAATAATAATGTGATGGCAATGATGACGAAAATGAATTATCTTCCAAGGATGAACTTAGGGAAGATTGTGAAAGAGGCAACTGCTCAAGCTCCGATAATTCCCACTACCACACTACCTTTTGGGCTAGGTTGTAAACCTACTAATGATGACTTATTAGAAATGGAGGTGAGAAGGATGGCTCGTGGGAAGGCCAAAGCAAAGGGACTTCCTTGTCCCTCAGAACCCCTGAAGCACTACACTCCCACATTGAACAAAAAGTTTGTCAAAGTTGGAGATAGTTAATGCTATTGGAGATTCCCTGAACCAAGATATGATCTTGAGTTGAAAACAATGGTGCCTGGATTTGAGCTATTCTTTGATTGTGAAAACAAGATCCCAAAATTGAAGAAGGAAGATGCAAGTTGGGTCCCGACTGATTGGGTTGATTACATGGATCTTGATGCAATGACCACGCTTTTAGGAGATGCCATCTGCAATATAGAAGAAGAAGAGTACTAGGAGGCTTGCCAACATGCATTGAAAAGCCCATATAAAGCAAGAATAGATGATGAAGATAAGGAAGAGGGAGAAGCCCCTAGTGATGACGATGAAGGTAGCGATAGCAAGAGTGATAATAGTAGTGACAATAGCAATAGTGACAGCCAAGATAGTGGGGACAATAACAGCAGTGATAGTGATAGTGACAACAGTAGTAGTGAGGATTATGATAGCCAATATGGTGGCAATGATAGGGGAGAACCCCCTAGTGATGGAGAGGATGAAGATGTGAGATTTTTCTATGAAGACCACTTTGATGATGATGTGGACTACTATGATGGAGATATTGAGGATGATGCCGAAGCTGAGGATGTAAATATAGAAGATGATCTAGAAGCTAAGGCTAAAGAAATAGAGAATGATGTAGAAGCTGAAGATGAAGATGTAGGAGATGACGCAGAAGTTGGGGATGAAGATGTAGAGGAGGATGCAAAAGCTGAAGGCATAAATTATGATGAATCCCCTATGGGCGACCCTCGGATTAGAGTTGCATTAATGATGTCAGTTCAAGATCAGGCCTTCAATATGACAAGCATGGTAAAGAAATTCATGAGTTAAGGTCATTCCACAATTCAGAACATGGCTCACTGACCCCATACATTGAAGAAGAAGATGACATAGATGCTAGATTGGCAACACTAGACAAAAAGCTGATGATCCACAGTTTCAAAAACTTAACTCTAGATAATCTTGAAGATGAGGATGAGAGAATGGAAGGGAATGAGTCAAAGTACTTCCCCCAACACATCCGTCCGAGCAACAAAGGGAAGCAAGATCTATTTGGGGAATGGATGGACAACATAGAGCATCTGGATGCCTATGTATCTGACAAGCCTATAGATATGGAGATTGATGGTGAAAGCACAAATTATATGGATGAAGACCCCACAGTACTGATGCTGAGAGAAGAAAGGACTTATTGGGAGCTAGCTGCTATTGTTGAAGCCACAACCGAGTTGAAGAACTGGGAATGAGAAGGAGCCACGCACCCCATGGAAGACTCTCTAGAGAAGATCAAGACCGTTGAGCCAATCACTCCTGCCAAAAACATTATCTCTATCCCTATTAAGTCTATTTGTGATCATGTTCCTATAGAGTCTATTCTTGTTGAGTCTGTTAAGAACTCTATTCCTTATAATGTGATTTCTGATTTTGCTTATTTATTGGCATAGAATGTTTTTATTTCGAAAATTAGTAAAGAAACTTTTAATAATGACGAAGTAAAACAAGGGTGTGTAGAACTTGTAAAAGAAGAAACTCAACCTGTTAACCTGGGAGCTGATGATGAACCTAAGATGGTACAGATGGGTAACACCTTAGCCTCCTTTAAGAGAGATGCATTAGTCGCACTACTAACATAATTCAAAGAGGTATTTACCTGGTCATACGAAAACATGCTTGGGATTGATACAGATATAGTGCAACATTGCATTCCAACAGATCCAACCATGAAGCTTGTCAAGTAGAAGCTGAGAAGAATAAAGCCAAAGTGGACTCTCAAGATCAAAGAAGAAGTTGAGAAACAATACAATGCGGGATTTTTGAGGGTGGTGAACTACCCAGAATGGTTAGCTAATGTGATTCCAGTGCCGAAAAAGGATGGGAATGTGAGAATGAGTGTAGACTTCAAAGACCTTAATAAGGCTAGCCGAAAGATGATTTTTCCTTACCTCATATTGACATCCTAGTTGATAGCAAAGCATGACATACCTTGCTATCCGTTATGGATGGCTTCTCATGATACAATCAGATAAAGATGGCTCTAGAAGGAGTGGAGAAGATCTCCTTCATTACTCCATAGAGGACGTATTGCTACAAGGTCATGCCATTTGGCCTTAAGAATGCTGGTGCTACTTACCAACGTGCAGCCATTACTCTGTTGCATGGTTTGATACACAGAGAAGTAGAAGTTTATGTGGATGACATGATAGTGAAATTCAAAGACCGTGAAGGGCACATACCAGCTTTGTAGAAGTTCTTTGAAAGAATCCAATTTTATAAGTTGCGGTTAAATCCAAAGAAGTACAATTTTGGCATAACATTTGGAAATTTGTTGGGGTTTATGGTAAGTCAGAGTGGAATTGAAGTAGATCCTGACAAAATCAAGGTGATTGTGGAGATGAAGCCTCCAAGGACTAAGAAGGAGATCTGAGAATTTGTAGGGAGGATACAATACATAAGCAGATTCATAGCCTAGCTCACCATGACATGTGAGCCACTTTTTTGACTACTCAAGAAAGAAGTTCCCACGATATGGAATGAACAATGCCAAGAAGCTTTTGAGAAGATTAAGAGTTATTTGATGAAGCCACCAATATTGGTTCCACTGGTACCTGAAAAGCCATTATTGTTATATCTCACAACCACGGATACAGCAATGGGGGGATTTGCTTTCTCAGTACCTAGAGGAGTTTAGGAAAGAGAATGTGATTTATTATATTAGCAAGAAGATGTTGGCTTATGAAGAGAAGTATTCACCACTTGAGAAAACATGTGTAGCACTTGTATGGGCAACCGGAAAACTTAGACATTACATGCTTGCTTTCAAGGTCTAGTTGATTGCAAGAATGGACCCTTTGAAATATCTTATGGAGAAGCCTATGCAAGATGGGAAGACAGATAAATGGGTTCTACTTCTGTCAGAATTTGATATTAAATATGTGACTCAGAAGTCTGTAAAGGGAAGAGCAATTGCTGATCACTTAGCCCACTGTTCACCTGAAGAAGCCAAAGAAATCCAAGGAGACTTTACATATGAGGATATCATGGGGATAGAGTTAGAATCATGGAAGATGTATTTTGATGGAGCAACTAATCAGAATGGAAGTGGCATTGGAGTTCTCCTAATTTCTCCAAAAGGGACACACATCCCATTCTTTGGTAGGCTCAACTTTCCTACCACTAATAATGTCACTGAATATGAAGCTTGTATTATGGGGTTACAAGCGGCCCTAGGTCTTAGGGTGAAAGAGTTGGAAGTATATGGTGATTCAGCCTTGATAATTTCTCAGATTTAGAATAGATGGAAGATTAAGGAAGAAAAGCTAATGCCTTATCATGAATGTCTTCAGAAGTTGGCATCAAAATTCGGTAAGATTTAATACCAGTATGTGCCAAAAATACAGAATTAGATTGCAGATGCTTTAGCAACAATGGCATCCATGATGGATGGACCTAAGAAAGATGAAGCTCGACCAATAATGGTGGAACAAAAAGAAGAGCCAACTTATTATATGGCAATAGAAGGAGATAAGGGAGTGAATGGGGAAGGTGAATGGTATTCAAACATCTTACAGTACCTCAAGGATGGAACCTACCCAAAGTCTGCAGACAAGAATGACCAATTGATCATTAGAATGTTGTCCACTAATTACATTATTTGTGGTGAAAGACTTTACAGAAGATCGTATGATGGAATTCATCTCCTTTACATGACTGCCAAGGAAGCACAACAAATAATTGAGAAGGTTCATGAGTCAAGTTATGGGCCACATATGAATGCACACATGCTGTCATGAAAGATAATGAGACAAGGTTATTACTAGACTACTATGGAAGCAGATTGCGCGGTTCATGTTTGAAAATGCCATCAATGCCAAGTCCATGGACATCTGAAGCACATGCCGCCTATGCCATTACATACAATGGCTTCACCCTGGTCTTTCTCTACATGGGGAATAGATATTTATTGGAAGATTCACCCAATGGCATCCAATGGCCATGAATTTATACTTGTTTCTATTGATTATTTCACTAAATGGGTGGAAGCTGCCTCATATAAGGTTTTGAACTCGATGAAAGTTGCTCAGTTTATTCAGACCAATATCATTTGTAGATATAGGATACCGCGTGAAATTATTTCAAACAATGGGCTGCATTTCAAGGGTGAAACAGAGAAGCTACTTCGACAGTTTAATATTCAACACCATAAATCCTCACCCTACCGTCCTCAAACCAATGGAGCAGTTGAGGCTGCAAACAAGAACATAGGGCGAATTTTGAAGAAAAGCATGAAGAACTACAAGGATTGGCATCTATAGTTACCCTATGCACTTTAGGGGAATAGGACATCAATTCGATCCTCCACAGGAGCCACTCCTTATTCATTAGTGTATGGGATGGAGGCAGTCCTTCCCATTGAAATGGGTGTTTGTTCATTGAGAACAGTATTGGAGAGTGAAATCCCCGAAGTAGATTGGTTGCAAAGTAGATATGACCAATTATGCATGATGGATGAGAAAAGACTTAAGGCCTTGTATCACATTCAAGGTTACCAAAAGAGACTTAGAAAAGCTTTTGACAAGAAGGTAAAAGCTAGAGACCTGAAGATAGGAGATTTAGTACTGAAGGAGATTCGAGCCCCAGTTCAAGAAACAAACAAAAAATTCAAGCAAAATTGGGCAGGTCCATTTATTATCAAGCAGATATACTCTGGGGGAGCGGTAAGATTGATGGATTTAGATGCAAACCCTTTTACTGAGCCAACCAATATGGATCAATTGAAGAAATACCACATCTGAGGTGGTAGTCTGAAAACACCACGTTTGAAGTGGTTGTAAATTATGTTATTTTCTTTCCTAGGTTCGGCCAAAAAAAAAAAAAGTAGGTTGAAAACCTGAGAGGGCAATCTACGCAAAAGGAGAGTGAAAGAGAAAAGAGAGTGAAAGAGCCTGCTAGGCTAAGAACGCGAAAGGGCGGCCTAGGCAAAAGTTAAGGCAAATAAAATGAACTACGTGATAACCTGATCCTTCTACCAAGAAGGTACGTAGGCAACCATATATTAGCCGGTCACAACTTCCCCAAACCCACCATTTACCCATCAAGCGCAAAAAAAGAGAAGAGAAAAAAAAATGTTTCCAAAATTTAACAATTCCATTAAACCATGCCATTACACAAACTTCAAAACCAAACCTTAAAAAAAAGCCAAACCCTAAACAAATCAAACCCTAAAAGAATTCCTAAACCTGAAAGTCCTAAATAATTCATAAACCTAAGAGTTTCACATCAATTTTTAAAATAACCATGTTCAAAGCCACAAAAAAAATAAATAAATAAGAGAATCATTATTTTTTTTTCAGTCTTTTCTCCTTTGGTTGTTCGTTGGTTCCATCTATGGTAGGTACTTTGTCCCTCCTTTTGAACTCATAGTTGATAGCCTCATGTTTGTCTTGGTTATCTTTAAGAAATTGTTTTCTCATAGCAACCATGTCGGCCTCCTTATCCGCAATTTTGTTCACTAGCCATTTAGAATACTTCATGGTCATCCTGTGAAAGTGAACCTTAACAAAAGATTGATCCACTCGGTCAGCCATGTCCAAGCCCAACAACATGTTCCTTATAGAAGTAGGATTTGTGTCCACAAGAGTGAAAGGTTTTCATCCTTTTCCACCAGGCATTCCCTGCTCATATTGGAATTGTCTCAAGAGTCTATCAGCCTTATAGAAAGTGGCCCTTCTTAATCCAACTATGAGGATGTGATCTGATCCCTGGGACCGCAACAAAGGAGGTGGGCACTTCCACCAATAACAATTCTATCGAATTGAGACACTGGATTTCTTGTTCAGAACTTTCACCTGGTTGCTTTCAGTTTGACACTCGGTTTTAAGGATAGCCCTACTGAGAAAATTGCTAGGACCATAATTAGCAACAATAGGTGTAGCAATCATGTCCAATCTTTCCATCAACTATATCTGCAAAGTCAAGGGACTCCCAAGAAAGTGTTGCGACTCTCCACCAAGAAATACAGAATCCAGTCCTAAAAGAGTTTCTACCAAGATCAAAGAAGCAGGATTATCACCATCCTTAACTTGACTCACAATACCTATGGCTCGAGCATCCACAAAACCAAGCCTTCCAGAGCAAAGCAAAAATTCTCCAATGAAGCAAAGAGCTAAGCCAAAATTTTTCTACATGTTGTCAGATACACCATGAGTACGTTTATCAATAAGTCTTGTAACAACTGCATGAAGATTCACCATGTGGCGTTCAATTTTGCTGCTGGTAATTGAAATAGAAAGCCCTAGAGCATCAGATAAGATCTCCCTATATTTGGGATCACAAGAAACTGATACTAATTTTTTGCCAGGATCATAACCTAGGATAGCTGAAAATTCTTCGATTGTGGGACAAAGTTCAGCAGTTTTAAATCAGAATACATGATCTTCAATATCCCAAAACTTCACAGCGGCACGAAGAAAATCCCACTTGATCTTGATATTCCTCAGAGCTTTAATCCCCTTTAGCTTGTAGGTTGTGAAATTGGTCTTGGTGATAAAATCAAAACTACAGACCCATCTGTTGATATCATGTGTGATTGAATGAGGAAATTTTTTATTGTTAGCCATGAATAATTCTTATGTGTGATTGCTATTTCTTGATAACCTTGATGCAGAGATCTGTTTGCAGGTTTAAAGCTAAAATAAGCTCCCTCAGTCTCTAATCAGGTTTAAATAGGTTTAAAGAGTTTACAGCTGACTGGGAAAGTGTTTCATAGTCCCAAACAAAGAAAATATTTTTCAAAAAACCCAAAAAAACACAAAAAATGCGTTTGAAAAATGCGAGGAGTCAGGGCAAAATTGGGTATGCCTGTCGGCACCCCAAAGTGCCAATTAACACTCTAAGAGTACCGACTGGCACCCAACCCAACCATGACCTAGTTACCTTGTTTTGTGTTTTTGGGCACTTCGTGGTCCGTTTTGGCTCTATTTTTCACTCTGAAAAATGGTTGTGCAATAAAAATTTCTTCAAAATTCACATGGATTGTCAAATTAGGGCAATTTGGCCATGTCTTGCTCATTTTTCAAAAATTATCACCTGCATCGTTTGTTTCAAAAGAGAGAAGAGAAAATTAACCAAATCAAGAGTTTCAAAATCATGCATCTATTCTCTAAACTAGGGGCATTCGGCTTTGCCTTATCCCTTTTTTTGAAACAAATAAAGTCAATCATCACTTTTCCAAAAAAAAAAAAAAAAAAAAAAAAAGAGAGAGAGAGAAACCCATATCTCAAAAATAAATGGTCATCATGTATAAGTTTTCAAACTAGGGGCATTCGGCTATCCCTCATTCAGGTAAGTACAAATCACATCAGAAGTGGTCGGATAAGTTTAAATCGTTTACTACAGAGCTTCATCAGGTGAATTCTAAACTTGTCTCATCTAAGTTTTAGCAAGACTAAAAGCAATCCCAAGATAAGGAGCTAAGAGCAGAAGTTAATACAAATTGTCTAAGGAATACTTTTTTTTTTTTTTTTTTTGTCTTTGTAGGAAGATTAAAATACAGGTCAAGCATCATTCGGACTTCGAGTCCGCCTGCGGGAAGATCTCCTAGACCCACCTCTAAAGGAGCCACCCTCAGTGTCTCCTTCTTGACTTGCATAAAACCGAGATTCTTGTTGCCGATTCTGAAGTTCAAGATTTCTGATTCTCTCCTCCAAAGATCTTGTTTTGGCATCAGCTGCCATTCGGTTGTTCTGAAAAATTACCAGAGACGGATGTTAAATCCATTACCATGGAGTTCAAGCAAAAAGCATTAAGGAAGCATCATCTTTTACCCAGTTCATTTCATTGAGCACATATTGAGAAGATTGAGTGCGGGCCACCAGCTGCAAACCTCCAATCATCCGCATGCTTTCTTCCACAAGATCAACACCAACCTGAAGCACAAATCCACAAGTTCAAAAATAACTCAATGAACAAAAATAACGACAGAAGACTAAAGGATTCAGAAATATACTGGGTCATTCCAAGGGATATTTGGAGTATACTCTGGCTAGTCTAGATTCATAAAACTGAATGATCCATCAGGATTCATTACTTCATATTGCCATGCTGGAAAATGAGGGTATGTCTCCATAAAGGAACTAGAAGAACCATCAACATTGCTAGAAGGAGGACTCTGCTCCTCTTTAGAGGATGAAGCCTAAAAGTGCAACATGTAAATATTTTCACAAGAGGTAGAACAAAGAAGATAAAAGATGACGATGCAAGCCATGATGCAAATTGACTTGGGAAAGAAAGAAAGCTACCAATGTTCCAGAGATGCCAGCTAAACAACCCTGTAGTTGAGTCTGGACAAATTCAAGATAGTCTCTTGATGTCCCCCAAACAACGTGGCCAACCCGAGCACGAGCAATTTCTTCGTTAGCCAAAAGGTTTGCCAATCAGATAGAAGGACAAGAATGAGTAGGAATTGTCTCAAGAGGGTACACATGTTGAACCTGAGCCAATACCCGGTCACCAAGATACCAATATCTCCCATGGCCACACTCAAACAACACTTGGCGGCCATCCAGCTCTTGAGCCCATGCACACTTTGCATGCTCCTCACATCCAAGCCAAGGATTTATAGACATCTAAAAATCACGAAAAACCCAGAATGAAAAGAAAGCCAAACCACACAACACAAAAAAAGAAGAGAGAACAACAAAAGACCTCCGACAAAACATAAAACCACTGAGAAAAGAGAAAAAAAAAAAAAAAAAAAAAAAAAAAAAACCTTACATCATTGGCAGTTAAGTTATCGATCACCATACGCCAAACTTGCAAAGAACGCTTGGGAGGCGCTGACAAATGATACTTAGGCAGCAAACAAAGAAACCTAGGATACATATCATCAACATCTTCTAAGAGGTGTGAACCAACCCCAAAATATTCATACATCCAGACCTGAGAAAAATCCATACAAATCCTCAACAGCACAACAACATAAATAACCTTTACAAAATGCATCTGACCAAGAATTTAAACCTCACCTACCAGACAAATGGCGCACCTCCTAAGCTTGAAAGACTATGCCGAGAAAGCTGAGTCATGAAGTGCAAGAGGGTTGCATAAGCCATGCCGCCCCAATCATAATTTTTGATCTGGCCAATATCCCTCAGACTCCACAAATAACGTAAACTCATAGTGCTCCCCAAGTCTAGACATAAGAGAGTTCCAATGAAGAGAAGCATGAACATACGAGTGTTAGTTGCTATAGTTTCACAATTGTCAATATTGGAGTACAGCCACATTAAGGGTACATTCTTACTCCTGATTTTTGGAGGCATCACACCCAGAAGACCTCTAATTTCCACTGATGAGATAGAGTCATTAACTTTAATTCTTTCACCGCCCAATTTTAAGCCAGTAATGGCTGAGAAGTCATAGGGTGTCAACATCACCTCACCAATACCTGGAAAATGGAAAGTGCAAGTAGTATCCCAGAATTTCTTTGACAAGGCAAGAAGAAATTGGAGGTCCTTATACTCATTAATATCATGGTCCAACAGAGCTCGAAAAAAGGTTCAAAAGCCGGCTTCATTAATGACATTCTTAATGTCCAGGGACAGTGCCTCCCACCTACACTTCAACATCTGGAAACTACCTTGACTCTTAAGGTTCTACAAAACAAAGTTTAGCCAATCATTGAGATGTACACAAAACACCCTGTTCCAAAATACTCACTCCAAAATCCCAACCAATAAAAAATGCCCCTCAAGGAAATTAATCGAACCCCAAATGCCATTCCACACATTCAAATTCCACTACATCCAAACAATATCTCAATCAACTCAAAAATTCCTCATCTCCATAAATTCATTCAACAATGACTTAAACATATGTCCAACACAAAAAATTCCACACCCATGAAAATAATACCCACATAAAAATTCCACACCCATGAAAATAATACACACAAAAAATTTCCATACCCATAAAAATAAGGCCTACACATACCAACAAAATTTCCATACACATCAAATTCTCAGATTTCATACCCACAAAAATCAAGTCAAGTTTCATCCAACAATACCAGGAGCTACATACAATGCAAAGCTTCATAAACCATCAACATTGTCCAAATGTCACAAAACCAAACAACTCAACAATTCAAAAATGCCCCAAAACAAAGAAAACAATATGACCACACAATGATTTCCAACTAAATCATACAATGTCCAAGATTCTCACAAAAACAAACAACAACAAAATGACAATGTCCCATCATAATGTTCTCAACAAAACATGAAATCAACAAATTTACCAACAAAAAAAAAAGCAAAAAATGAGCTCACATTGAAATCCTTTTTGGATGAGTGTGGAGCATGGGTTTTTGGGTCTTGAAGGAGCCCCTCTTCATCATTCCATTCTAGGGATGGATGATATTTCTTCCCATTGAAAGTAAGAAAAGTTGGTCCATGAGGAGATGCCATGGAAATGCAAAGATGGAGGTTTGAAAATGGGTTTAAAAAATAAAAGGTTTTGCAAAGATGATCAAGAACTCAAGGATCTGAAAAAATATTTTGAGGGATGGAAGAAATCGAGTTTGGAAGCCTAGAGAAGTGATTTTCTAAGCAAGAAATGGTGTGGAAATGAAGAAAAAAGGAAGAAGCTTGTGAATAGTGACAATGGAGGAAGAAGAGAGAGTGAAGAAGAAGAGTAAAAAAAAAAAGGAAACATAAAGAAAAGGGGGCCAAAAATTCGGCCCGCCCTCATTAAAACTTCACATGAGTTGCTGAGTCAACTCACCACCAAAAAAAAAAAAATCACTTTTTAAAAAAAAAATGAAGAAATGAAATGATGAATGGATGATAAAAAAATAAATGAATGAATGATAAAAAGAAATATATAAAAAAAACTTTTCAAGGATTTCCCAAAAAATAAGATAGATGATATCAATTTCAAGAAAATTTCAAATTTTGAAAGAATTTTTTTTTTTCAAAGATGTTCAAGATTAAAGGGTTTCATTTTTCAAAGAGAATTTCAAATTTCAAAAAAAAAATGATGAAAAAAAATTTTCAAAGGATCCCAAAAAAAATTAATGGATTTTCCTTTTCAAGAAGAAATTCAAGTCTAAAAAAAGGGGGAATTAAGAAGAGGAAAAATTTCACATCTCAAATTATGAAACAATAAAGCACTAATCACTTAAAATCTAATTTGAGACTTCGGTTTTTTTTCTAGCAAAGCCCAGATTCCTATAGGTTAAGTCTATAGCCACATTTGTAAGTGTTTTTAGTTGCTTTTTTTTTTTATAGGACCTATTGGCGCGTTTTAAAAACGTGGCTATAGGTCCAACCGAATTTTTTTTTTTAAGGAGGACCTATAGTCGCGTTTTTTAAATGCGGCTATAGCTAACCTATGGCCATGTTTTTAAAACGCGGCTACAGGTTAAGTCTATAGCCGCATTTAAAAACATGGCTATAGGTCTAGTTGAATTTTTTTTAGAGGACTTATAGCCGCGTTTTAAGTCTGTAGCCACATTTAAAAACGTGGCTATAGGTCCAATAGATTTATTATTATTTTTTTTTAATATGGACCTATAGCCACGTTTTTAAAACATGGCTATAGGTCCAGCTGAATAATTTTTTTTTAAAAGGAGGATCTATAACCGCATTTTTAAACAGCTAACCTATGGTCGTTTAACAGTGTTGTCCTTAGTTACATCCAGTTAATCTTTGTCGTATCTTGCAGGTTGATGAAATTGTTCATCTGAAAGTATGCCTCTGCATTTTATCTTACAAAAAAATGTTGCTCCTTTATAGAATCAAGATTTGAAATATTTTGTTTGATGCTTCTGTGGCAAGAACAAGTGACAGATCTGGTCAACTATGGTAATTGATTAATGTAAAGTTGTGATTTTCAAATATGTATTTTGTTGGCTTTTATTCCGTGCCAAATTTGATTGTAATTTTATTCAATCTTATGTACCATGTATTTGTTGTGGGAATTTATTGTAAGGGTTGTGTGATAGTG
>JARYZH020002127.1:0-18373 GCA_030021035.2 Notholithocarpus densiflorus | reverse complement strand
ATTACATGTGTTGTTTCTTTTCTCCCTTTATACACATGCTTCTTATACTTGTATGCAATCTATTATTTCTGTTTCACACTAAGATGCCTTGATGAGTTTTTTTTAAAGTGTTTCAGAAATACTGGTTGTCAAAGTCTACTTGCCATAAACTCTCTTCTTGCAAAGTTTTTCAAAAGTTTGTATTAGGATAGATTTTATTGTATTCAACAAGTAAATATGAGTTGAGTGATTTATGACATCTTTCATATGCTCATTTGTTTGTTGTGGTTTTGTCACGGATTGCCAAAGGGGGAGATTGTTAGGACATATGTGTTTCACTTGTTAGGAACATATGTCATGATTTTATGTAATTGGTTTATCCTTTGACAAAACGCACTTTACCTGTATTTGGGTAGATTTAGGATGTGTTTAAATAGTTCAAGAAACTATGTTTCAAGATCAAGTGTTGAAGCCTTCAAGTCTGTCCAAGAAAACAAGTTGAAAGTGCAAAATCATTAAAGCTCGATAGCTAGCATGTGTTGAGGTTTAAGGAGTTGTTCAGCCCGTATGCTCGATAGCTAGCTCGACAGATTCTCGACACCTCCTATCTGTCGAGGTTTAAGAAAACAACAATCTGATCTGTTTGTCTTGGGATCTGTGATTATGTGTTTGGGCCTTCTTTTCTCCTAACCCTAAACATATAAAATGATTGTTTTAAGAGCCGTCAAAGAATTCACAAGTTGCACAAGCATTGAGCAAACCTTGTTCAAGCAAATTGTGACTGGAGACAAAGTTCTTGCCCTTGTTCATCTCTTTCTTGAAGAAGTTGCTGTGTATTTGCACCGTAGGGTTTTGTAACCAAGCATCTTCTTGATCTTCATCGTGTGGATGAATTGAAGAACTTTGCAGCCAACAACCTTCTTAGTTGGTGATTGAAGTCACGTACTGGGATCCGCGCATTGGTTAGTCACGTACTTGGGAGCCGTGCATCAAAAGGGGGAACTGTCACTACAGAACAAGTCCAATTGGGTATTGGGGTAAGGGTTCAACTGTAGGTTGGTAAGGTACTTGGGATTCCTTTATTTGTAACCGCTTGTTGTGATAATAGTGGAGTTTCGGGAGTGGTGACCTGAAAATCATCCGATGGGGTTTTTGCCGTTAGGTTTTCCCCATTCGTAAACAAATCACCGTGTTATTTATTTTCCGCTGCATATTTAGTTTATGGTGATCTGTTTGTGCTACCACGCGCTTTGCATGATAAATTGATTAATTAATAACTTGACTAATTAATTAATTAATTTCAATCACAAGGGGTCAATACATTTGTGGCCTATCAGGAACTAATCATAAAATGTGACAATTTTGATGGGTAGAGGAGCAATAAATTAATTAAACATAAGAACAACATCAAATACTACAGCACTAGTTATGGCCATCTCATGTTTTGTTTAGCAAGCACTGTTAAGAGTGTTATCATGATTAAAGAGGCCTGATAACCTTCCTAATAAAATATAAATTTAAATCTTCAATTTCTTTTTCTTTTTTCTTTTTTTCTTTTGATAAGTCCATATTTCATTGAATAAACGCAGATCAAAATCCTCAATTAAAATATCCACATAAAGCATTGTACATACAATAAAATCAAGAAATCTATTTCTTTCTTGCAAATAATGGATTAGTTTTGAGGAGCTAGTCCAAAACCAAATCTTCTTTGTCAGGAGCCCATAAAAGAAATCTTAACATATTTACCAACATCAACTGTGAAGCAGTTTGGCTTCACCCAGCAAGTTCAATTCCAGGTAAACTAAGATTCTGGCAACCAGGTCTCTTACAGATTCTTCCAAAATCTAATGAAAATTTTTGGTTTCACAATGCAAAACAAGTTCAAACCTCTCTCTCTCAGAAAGCTAGTGTACTGCATCAAGCCAAGCTTAATTAGGATTGGACTGAAGTTAAATACATCTTCCACAAACCAATCCAAGCACAAGCCGCATAGTATTTGGTTTTGCAGCTTAGCCCATTTTCAACTGAGCCAAGCTTGAAATTATTTAATCAGAATCCATCAAATGTCCAAAATAAAGCAAAGACTCCAAGTTTCCAGCAAGTCACTGCTTTATTCCACTTTCATTATGAATGGATGATTATTGTATGTTTCCTACAAAATCTTGTTTTAACGTCAATTGAATATGTTTAGCACTAAATTTAAATTAAACCATTATTTTGAATTCTAATTAGCTTAACTAGTAAAGTCTCTTATTGTCAAATAATGGACCTAGGTTCAAATCCCGCCCATATGGCTACATCAAAAACAAATCCATTGATGTCATGATGTGATGATAAAAGGCAACTATAATGGAGTGGAAGCCATAGGTTCATATTCTCTCATATCTATGAAAACCAAACCATTATCAATCATGAAGGGCACTTTCGATCAACTTATTTTGGTTTTGCACTAGATATGGGGCATCATATAAAAGAGCCAAAGAAGCAACCTACAGTAACTTAACCTACAATAAAGTTAAGGCTTACATAAGCTAGGGACTTGACATTGATATGTGTTAGGATGACAAATATATAAAATTGTAAGTAAATGGATCTCATATGTAATTCTCCAATCTTCAGGAGTTAATTGCATTGTGTTGATGAACATTATTGCAATTTGTATAAATCCAAAATATTTTCTTGATATGATTGAGAAAATTAAGGAATAATATTTGAAGAGTTTCAAGTCAACTCAATAGCCTTTCAAAGTTATTGACTGATACTACAAGGATCCCACATAGAATCTCTCAAATAAAAATAATAATAAAAAGAAAAAAAAATCTACAATACAACACAAATACTAATGCAAATTGCTTGGCAAGTCTTGATAAATGGGATCCTCCAAATTAATGGATTCCTCCTCTTGTGAAAAATTCTCAAGAAATGGCTTAAGACATTGACCATTCACCTTAAATACCCATTCTTAGGATTTTCAATTTCTATGGCACTATGGGGGAAAACATTTTTAACAATGAAAGGTCCAGTCCATCTATATCTCAATTTTTCGGGGAACAAATGTAACCTAGAATTATACAAAAGAACTTTTTAAGATGGTTCAAAAGATTTCCTTAAAATTTGTTTGTCATGAAAAACCTTCATTCTTTCTTTAGAAATCCTAGAATTCTCATATGCATCATGCCAAATTTCTTCCAACTCATTCAATTGCAATTTTCTCAATGAACTAGCCTTGTCTAAGTTAAAGTTAAACATCTTTATTACCCAATATGATTTATGTTCCAATTCCACAGGCAAGTGACAAGCTTTACCATAAACAAGTCTATAGGGAAACATACCAAGAATATTTTTATAGGCAGTGCGATACACCCAAAGTGCATCATTCAACTTCAAAGACCAATCTTTACGATTTGGGTTAACTGTCTTTTCCAAAATTTGTTTAGTCTCCCTCGATGGTTTGTCATTGTCCTTTA
This sequence comes from Notholithocarpus densiflorus, assembly GCA_030021035.2. Classification (NCBI taxonomy): domain Eukaryota; kingdom Viridiplantae; phylum Streptophyta; class Magnoliopsida; order Fagales; family Fagaceae; genus Notholithocarpus; species Notholithocarpus densiflorus. The sequence continues at coordinate 14,924 of JARYZH020002127.1, read as the reverse complement.
AATAAATCTTATGAGTAAAAACCAATGGACTAAGTCCTTTTATGTTAGCCATGTTCCTTCCTATGACACCCTTATGTTTACTCAAAACATTTAATAATCCGCTTTTAGGCTTCACTTAATTGACGTTTTCGGCCCATTTAACTTCAGAATTCGAACTTTTGGTAAACTACAAAGTTTTAGCCCTTTAAGTTAACTTTTCAGCCCAACTTGAATCATCTAGAGTGGACATCGGAGCCGAAAGTTATGTTCCAAATACTAACTGGTGCGCCGGTTGGAATCCTAATCTGAATTGGACTTGGATTTGGTGCAAATTTCATTTTATTCATTTCTCCAATTGGACTCGAATTTAATTGGTTTGGCCTTCTTTGACTTCAATAAAACTTTAGAATTATAACATTTTTGACATCTAAATTTACTTACGAATTCAATCTCACTTAATATTCACATACATGTGTGACATGTTCTTGGATGTTTAGGTTTTTACATCTCATATGAATTTAAGAAAATTTTAGTTAGTGAGAATTGTATTAGATACAAACCTTACCTAAAAAAAAGAATGTTTAAAAGCCCCATTAAAATTTAAGTGCTAAATAGAATTATTTTATAAAAGTAATTCCTATGGCCCTCCATTGAATGAAAACCACAGTGGATTGTGTAGAGGATTGTGGGTATAACAATCTCTAACTCTCAAAGGTTGTGGCTAGGGTTTTCTCTCTGAAAGCACTCCTCTCAATATATGGGTAATGTGGGTATATATAGTGTGTTTAGAGATAAGGTGTATCAGATATGACAAAATAGCAAAACAGAATATTTCGTAGGTATCTCGCGACAAAATAGCAAAACAGAATATTTCGTAGGTATCTCGTGGGAAGACCTTACTCGCAAGACACTCGCAAAAACCAACTGTCACCATCTGTGGTGACTCTTCGCATTCCAGTCATGTGCTGAGCACATGCTTCACTTCGCGGGAAGGCTTCTTGCAAGTTACCCGCGAAAACTTTTTTGGTCTTCAATTTGCCTTGAGTCTTCACACTCTCTCTCACACACAATCCTTACAATGAAATCCCGCATAAAATACAGGGTACAAAAGATTGAACATAATTACAATCAAATTTGGCACGGAATTAAAGTCAACACAAAATAGTTGTAAATCACAACTTTACAAACAATATAGGTTTTAAAAACAGCTTTCTCCCCTCTATGAAAATAGGGGGAAAAAATAAGTTTTAGGAAAAACAGTTTTGGGGAAAATTTATGAGGTGAGGAAAAATAAAGAAATACAAACCAAACTTAAAAAATAAGTAAGGATACACATGAATACAAATATTCCCTCTTTCAATACATGCAAGAGGGAATATTTAATTTTAGTACATACCAAACTTAAAAATAATTTTAGGACACAGTTTCTCTAATATTTGTCAATATTTAATTTTAGTATTTTTATGTAATTTTTTTTTTTAAATTTGGCTCAGGTTATTTATTTCCTTCCTTTTAGGTGCTTTTAATGTTGTTTAGTCAAATTAGGGTTTTATATGCTTTCATAGCCGCCTTAGGGTTTCTAGTTGCCCTAACTTTTGTTTTTACTATTTAAACGCATTGTAGCCTCCAAAGGCAATTCAGTTTTTAGACTATTATCAATTGTAAGGTTGAATTTATTCAATCATGTGTTGGCTTTATTCCATGCCAAATTTGCTTGTAATTTAGCAATTAGATACTCTGCATTTAGGTGGGAATTATGTAAAGGTTGTGTGTGAAAAAGTGTGAAGAAATCTCAAGGTATGTGCACTTAAGAAATCTAAGGAGAAGGGAAAATTCCCAAATTTTGGGAAGGAGAAAAAGGAGGTCAAGAAGAAAGATGGGAAGGATTCTTAATCCTCTCAAGGAATCATGTGCTATGAATGCAATGGTCATGGACATCTCAAGAAAGAGTGTCCCAACTATTTGAGAGGGAAGGGTAAAGTGTATGCCACTACTCTTAGTGACACAGACTCCTCTAATTCAAACTCGGAAGAAAGTTGTGACGGAGAAGGAAACTACTCCGCATTTATAACCATTGCTCTCGTGCAATCTTCAGATGATTTGAGTGTGTTAGTGGAAGAGCTTGGTGAGCACACTGAAGTGGAGTCGATAGGGATTGTAGAGTAATCTGATAATGAGGAAGATGAAAGAACAATAGGATTGCAAGAATCGTAAAATATTCTCCTTGAGAAGACTGGTGAATATGCAAGAGTGGCTAGAGCAGCCATTAAGAAAATGAAGAGAGCTGAGCAAGATTACAAAAGTCTTCTAATGTGATACAAGGAGACTAAATGTGAAGTTAAGACGCTGAACGAAGAACTAACCGAAGCCTATACAAAGATCAAGTTTCTTAAGCTTGAGGTGATTCAAGCTAGTGCTAAAGTAGAGCGGGTTTCCTCCAAAAAGCTTGACGAAGTGCTTACACATCAAAAACCCTTTTCTGACAAAAACGGCTTAGGATACACCGGAGAAGCTAGTTCAAGCACCATTGTGTCTAAAGAGATGAAGTTTGTTAAAGCAAAGGAACCAGTGGTAACAACTTCAACTATTGAGAAAGTGAAGTTTGAGAAGAAGCCAAAGGTGATTGCTCAACGGGTTTCAACAAAGCCTCCAAACCCAGCACTGGCTAAATTCAAGGCAAAAAGTAAATCTCTTCCAAAGTCACAAAGGGTACTGCAAACTCAACACTTTTGTAACCATTGTGGAATCCAAGGTCACACTAGACCCAATTGCTACAAGCTTTGGGCATTAAAGAATGGCAGCTCTCAAAGGCCAAGTGGACAAAGAAATGGCAAAGGGAACCTCAAGCAATCGAAAGGGGGAGAAGCTGAGTCTAACATTGGGGATATAATGAAGATGATAGATACCATCACTTCTTGTTTGGCAAACTTCACTCTAAGGTTTGAGAACCGTAACTCAAGTACCCAATCCTCTAAGGATATCACCCCAAACGCATGTGTCGTGTGGGTGAAGAAGGGTATACATGCATAAGCATTAGAACATGTCCACGCATCAATTCTTCCAATATGTTGTGACTTTGCTTGGCTGTTTTCTCTGTAATTATTCTAGCATGTTTTGACAAATTTTTGTTTGTTTTTTATTTGCTTTTAATATTTTTAATTTTTGATCAATCATTACTTGCTTTTGTGTCAAAAATCCAAAAACACATAAAAAGTAGAAAATCCAAAAAGTTTGGTCGGCATTATTGTGTTTTGTCACATGCATGTTTTGCCTTGTACCTTTGTACAAATGGTTTTGTGCATTTATGAGCGTAGCTTGTTCTTTATGCACTTATATCATTGTGGGAAATATCTTGACATCTATGTGACTGTTGTAAATAGATTTTCAAATATGTCATGAATGATTAGTCAATGGTTTTGTTGATCTTGAGACTTGCATAGACTTTTGCCTATATATCTTCCCACTCTTTTAATTTTTGCTTAAAGAGCTCAACCAATGTAAATCTCAAAATGAAAAGAGATAATGAGCTACAAAAGCTGTTGCACACACTATTATTCGACTAGGAAAAAGGGAAAGCGACTTATATGAAAATGTATGATGCCCAAAAAGCCAAAGGCTTCTTCATCAAATTGAAATATCAAACATTTCAGGCATCGATCACAATATGACCTAAACGCAAGTGCCAAAGATATGTGTAAAGTTGTGATTTCCAAATATGTATTTTGTTGGCTTTTATTCCGTGCCAAATTTGATTATAATTTTATTCAAACTTATGTACCCTGTATTTGTTATGAGAATTTATTGTAAGGGTTGTGTGTTAGTGAGAGAGAGTGTGAAGACTCAAGCAATTGAAGCAAAAAAGGTTTTCGCGGGTATCTCGCGACTAAGCTTCCCGCGAGAGGATGCATGTGCCCTGCACATGACTGGAATGCGAAGAGTCAGTACAGATGGAGACAACTGTGTCTCGTGAGTATCCCGTGGGTAAGGCCTTCCCGCGAGACACCCGCGAGATATTCTGTTCTGCTAGACTATACTATCTGATACACACTTTCTGCACCCACACTATATATACCCTCATTACCCACAAATGAGGTAGGGAGCCTCTGAGAGAAAACCCTAGCAAAAACACTTGAGAGTTAGAAATTGTTATACCAACAATTCTCTACACATTTGTTTGTGGAATTTCCTCATCTCCTACCTCTCCATTTACATACCATTGAGAGGTTAATAGCCCAAACACTTACCACACCCTTTGAGAGTGTCAAGTGAGGTTTTGGTGCTGTTGGGAAGCATTGGAAGAAGCCAAGGATGGCAGATGCAACATAGAGCTTGTTACGGGATCTAGAGAGCTAAACAAGACACGGTTCTGAGAAGCCTTGTTGAAGTAGGAGCTTGGAGGGCTTAGGTACATCGGGTAGATTAGGCTTGGAGGGTCTCTTGCTAACCCATGTATCCCAACTGGTTTTCTAGTGGTTCGATTACCACTTGGAGGGCGGCGGAGAGGTTTTTCATCGAGTTCTTCGGTTTCCTCTTCGATAACACATCAACGTGTTATCTGCGTTTGCATCTCTCTTCCCTACTCTTGTTCATTTCATTTTATTGCTGTGTTGCTTTAAATATGAATTAGAGTAGCTCTCTCGCTTGTATGCTTGTGTTTACACTATTCCGCACTTAGTATTAAGTTAGTGTAAAATCAACCAAGCCGTAACTTTGAATTGGAGGGCTAAACAACTCTTGTGTTTTTCAACACATTTTTCGAGCTTTCAATTGGTATCAGAGCGGGTGCACTCTTTGTGGTTTAAACACCTTAGTGCGATCCTTGACCCCGTATTGAGATGGACCGGTCTCAATCTTTAAATGTTCCACCATATTTTTATGGTAACAACTATGCTTTCTGAAAAATCCGGATGAGGGCTTTCTTGTGTTCAATTGATGATACTGTTTGGGATGCCGTAGAAGTAGGTTGGACTAGGCTGGAGGCCGCAAAATCCACTTGGGATAAAGCAACACTTGCGGCAGCCAATGCTAACAGTAAAGCTTTGAATGCAATTTTTTGTGGTGTTTCTCCAAATGAGTTCCACAGTATTTCTCACATAATAGTAGCCAAGGAAGATTGGGAGATATTGGAGACCACCTATGAAGGAACAAAGAAAGTTAAGGACACAAAGCTTCAGATGTTAACCACCAAATTCGAAGAGCTTAAGATAGGAGATGATGAGTCCTTTGATTCATTCTATGGAAAGCTCAACAAAATTGTGATTGTGAAGCTCAATCTTGGTGAGAAGATTGAGGATGCTAAGGTGGTAAGAAAAATTTTGAGGTCTTTACTGGAAAGCTTCTGAGCGAAAGTCACAGCTATAGAGGAAAGTAAAGATTTGGATGAAATTAAGATTCAAGAACTCATTGTGTCTCTCCAAACGTATGAGCTTGGGTTGCCTTCTCATAAGTCGAGTAAATCTCTTGCTCTTAAAACCATCACCGAAAGAATGGGTGATTCCTCCGAAAAAGATGGAGTGGAAAAAGATGTAGCATTTCTTGCAAAGAACTTCCGAAAATTTCTAAAGATGAAGAACAGTAGGAAACCGTTCAACAGAGGGAAGTTCTCATCCTCCAAAGGTGATAGGAAGGAGTTTAAGAAGAAAGATGGAAAGGATTCACAGTCTCCTCAAGGAATTGTGTGTTTCGAATGCAATGGTCATGGGCATCTCAAGAAGGAGTGTCCTAACTATTTGAGAGGGAAGGGCAAGGCATATGCCACAACCCTTAGTGATTCTGATTCTTCCAATTTTGATTCGGAAGCAAGTTGTGATGAAGAAGGGAATTTCTCAGAATTTATGACTATTGCTCATGTTGAGTCTTCGGAGGACTTAAATTTTCTTGTGGAAGAACTTGGGGAGCATAGTGATGATGAATCAATGGGAATTGTTGAAGAATCGGATGCTGAAGCATATGAAGATACAGCCGGTCTTCAAGAGAATTACAACTCTCTTCTTGAGAAGTCGGGAGAATATACAAGGGTGGCCAAAGCGGCTGTGAAAAAGATGAAGAAAGCAGAGGAGGACTATAGAAGTCTCTTAGTAAGATATAAGGAGGCCAAGTGTGAGATTGAGATGTTGAATGGTGAGTTAACTGAGGCCTACACAAAGGTGAAATTTCTTGAGCTTGAAGCGGTTTAAGCAAATGCCAGAGTAGACCGGGTCTCTACCAAGAAGCTTGATGATGTCATCTCTTCACAAAAATCTTTCTCCAACAAAACTGGGTTGGAATATACTGGAGAAAGTAGTTCGAGTATCAAGGTAACCAAGGAAGTAAACTTTGTGAAGGCAAAAGAACCAAAAGAAGTTGTCCCTACTGTTGAGAAAGCCAATGTGGAGAAGAAGAAGAATATGGTTGAGCAAAGGGTGTTGAAAGGCCCTTAATCAATATGTGGTCAAGTCTAATGCCAGAGAAAAATTTCATCCTCGATTGCAAAGAGGTTCTAGAACGAACCATGTGTGTCATCATTGTGGACTTCAAGGGCACACCCGACCCAATTGTCATAAGTTGAGAGCATTGAGGAATGCTACTGATCAAAGGTCAAGAAGACCAAGAAATGACAAGAGGACTTGGGCTGATGAGTCATCAAGAGGTCGAAATGGTGATCCTAGGATGATGGACGTGATGAAGATGATTGGTACATTTACCAACTGCTTGGAAAGCTTCACTAGAAGGTTTGAAAGTCCTAACACTCGTACCCAATCCTATAGGGATATCACCCCAAACGCACGTGATGTGTGGGTGAAGAAGGGTACTCATGCATAATCACCTCCTATGTCCATGCATCAATACTTCCAATGTTTAGGATCATAGGTTCATGCATCATATTATGCATTGCTTTTTGCTTAAAGCATGTATTTCTTTTACAAGTTTTTGTTTTATACTTGTGTTTGTTGATCTTACTTTATTTGTTCTGTTTTTTAGTGTGTTCAAAAATTCAAAAACCAATAAAAATTGAAAAATCTTCAAAAAGTTTGATCGTTTGTATTGTGTATATCACATAGGAGTTTGGCCTAGTACCTTCGTACTAACGGCGTAGTGCATTTACGAGCGTAGCTTGTTCTATATGAACATATATCTTTGTGGGAGAAATCTTGAAAACTATGTGTGATTGTTGTAAATAGATCTTCAAGCTTGTCATGAATGATTGGTCAATAGTCTTGTTGATCTTGATACTTGCATAGATTTGTGCCTATATATCTTCCCACCTTTATTTTATGTTTTTGCATTAGAGCTCACCAAATGTAAATCTCAAAATGAAAAAGAGATTATGAGTTGCAAAAGCCTGTCGCACATACTAGTATTTGACTAGGAAAAAGGGAAAGCGACTTGTATATTGAAATGTATGGTGCTCAAAAAGCCAAAGGCTAACTCTCATTGTTGAAATATCAAAAATTTCAAGCACCGATCTCAAAAAGAGATGTATTGTCCAAAAAGAATAAAATGTTATGATTTATGCAGAAGTCAAATGAAAAGCTTCTAAGTTTTGTAATCATTCTCTTGTGGGAGATCATATATGTTCATCTCTATAATTGAGATTGTCCACTTGATTTAGTACTAGTTGTGTATGACTTGATTGAATTGATCATTGAAGCTTCACTCTCGTCTATGGACTATTCCACATTTGATACTCACACACAACACACAAGTCTTTGATTCAATGAATGCTTATCTCATTTGTGTGATTGTACATGTTCAAATGTGATGTGTATGCTCAAATACTTGATGATTAAACCCAAAAAGATTTTTGAGTGTTTTATTTGTTTTTGAAAGTGATTTTATACTTTCGTGCTTTTAGTTTTTGCTCAAAATGCATTTTTGTGTTTTTCTTCAAAAACTGGTTCAGAGGTTGTTTCGCGAGAAGCTCGCGACTTAGAGCTTCCAGCGGAAAGTGCTTAAGGGAAATTAAAAAGTCATATTTTCATACAGAAACTCTCGCTACTGCCTCGCGAGTATTTCGCAACTAAACTCTTCTCGCGAAATGATTTTTAGGCAAAAACTGGATTTTTCACAAAATCACACAGAGAGTTTCGCGACTATATCGCTACTATCTCGCGACTTAAAGCTTCTCGCGAAAGTTTTTGTGCTTCAGTGGTCTTTCTCGCGACTACCTCGCGATTGCGTCGCTACTGCCTAACCCGCGAAAAACGCGTGTTTTCAGTTGTTATGTAGCAGATGTGACAGTTTTTTTCAAACACTTAGACATTTCCCTCGCACTAACTCTTTTCGAAACCTTTTCAACCCAAATCTCTATTTCATTCAAACCACATCATTTTTAGGCAAAATCTCTGCAAAATCCTTTCAAGGTATGTGTTTCTTACACTATTTTCATCTTTTATTTTCGGATTATGCAAAATCTATGCTTAGGGTTTTGAAAATTGGGGATTTTTGAAAATTGGGTTGGGATTCTAAATTTTGTGAAAAATTTTTCAACTCTTTGATTGGGCTGAGTCCCATTTGGTGTTTGTGCATCTGTGTTGGCCCCATATGGCAGTTTGAGCATGTATTGAGGCATTTTTCCATATGTTCATGCATTCTTCATATCAGTTATGCATTTTTGCATGCCAAGTGTTTGACAAAATGTCCCAGTGACATTTGCGTTCTGAATTGGATTCAAGTGAATTCCAATTTCTGGGTTTACATTGGTTTGAACTTGTTATCACTCATTTTGATATCTAAGTGTGTGTTTTTCACACTTTGTCCATTTTGTGCCTCAATGCCATGTCCTGCACACATTGTGCACACTTTAGGCATCTCTAGGCCCCTCCCCCCATGCATCTCATGCTGCATTCACATGCATCAGCACATGCACACACATGCACAGTTACTTATTCATGCATTATGATTTTGCTTAATTGGTTAATACCTTTACAATGTTGTTTGAGTTTATTTACTCTATTTTTGAGTTGGTTATGCTCTGCTTTAGGTTGTTTCTACTTGTACTTTGAACTAACTTGAAACTAATCAAGTTTTGTGTTCTGTTTTGTGTCTCCACATTTGGATCTTTTCTGTTTGTGTGTTCCTTTGCACAGATGGCTCCTACTAAGCATGCAGCCACCAAGAAGTCGACTTCCAAACGTGCACGCACTAATTTTGATCGATTCAAGTCTGCTGAAGCTGATATGAAATACAATGACTGTTACAACAAAGCCACCATTGTCATGGAAAGGGTAGTTCAGTTGGAATCCCTTGAGGACACCTTCATCCCTGAGGTGTTCAAAGAACGGACCTGGACCAAATTGTTGAATCCAGTTGGAGTGGTGTACTCGGAGATCATCAAAGAATTCTTCTCCAATGCTACAGTTGAGGGAGATACTATAATCTGCTGGGTAAGGCACAAAGAGTTTATCATCACCAAGGACAGCATTCAAGAATTCTATGAAGTTCGTCCTCCCTCACAGCCAATTACAGTGCAATATGAGGATCATTTGGGTTCTACTGATGAGATGATAAAGATTCTTGGTGGTACACCGAAGAAGTCATCCATGAACACAATACCATTTTCACCGGAAATGAGGACATTGGCACATGTGATGATTCATAACTTGTACCCGGTCACCAACCTCACTACACTATCAGCTCCAAGGACAAAGTTTTTGTTCGATCTCTTCACCCACAAAGAAATTGACATTTGTGGACACATCTTCCATGTGCTAACAAAGAGCATAACAAAGTAGAACTCCAGGACTATCATGCCCTTTCCCACTCCCATTATGGGCCTAATTGCAAAGACAAGGCTTAAAATCCCGAGTGGACTGACAGTAGTTCAGAGAGATTATCCCATTGGTGCACACACAGTCACCAGGAGCACATTACACATTAAAGGCTCCAAAATAGGTGTGCATACGATACCAAAGGATCGGGTTGCGGACGAGGGTGGAGATACAGAGGAGGAGATTGATAGATTCACTTCTGCTCCAGAAACATCAACTCAGCCATCATCCTCAGCACCAGCACGAGGACCAGACAAGCTCGACTGTCTTCTTGACAGAGTAGAGCAGATGTACACTATGCTAGATTCCCATATGCGGCACACAGCGGACCAGTTTGCTTATCTCCAGGGTCAAATCACAGCCTTATCCTCTCAGATCGATAATTTATCTGTCGACCATGGTTCAGACTCTGACTCCGACCAATTCTAGCCCTTTGGCCATTCTGGTCAAAAAGGGGGAGAAAATTTTGAGGGGGAGCCTGTACAGTGTTAGGGGGAACATAGTTCAGGCTTAGAAACATTGGTTTTATTCGTTATTGGTTTACCTTTGTTTATTTTTTATAACCGCTGGTTCATATCTATGTTTTTACTGCTTTTGTTTAAAACTTTGATACTCTGTTTTATATTTCAGTTTATATTCAGTCTTTGTGACTATCTCAATGCTTTTGTAGTGTTTTCTTTGTACTTTTAAGATATTTCTAATATGTCTTGAGTACTTCACACTTGTGGCCTAGTAGGATTGTTCCTAGATGCATATACTTCGTGTACTTTGCATTGGTTGTGTGTTTGACATACAAGTGATCATAAGTGATTTCTTTTTGTGTGTATGTCCAGATGAACACTTACCTGCTAAATGTTCATTGTAGTCATTCTTTAATGACTGAACTTGTTTGATCAAGTCTTTTTGTTTACATGATATCTAATGTTTACATACTTAATCGCACTTTGCTTGCTCATGTTCATACCTTGTGTTCAACATTGCATAAGCTTAATGAAATTTTTGTTTGTGTACGAGTGTTTCAGGCTACAAGTATAAACTGCAAGTGCTTCACAGTTTCTAGATTAGGTGTGAGTGAGTTTTGCCATTGTTCCTAAACTCACGTTTAAATCTAGAGTCTGTTTTAGGGGTTTTGTCATGGAATAGCCAAAGGGGGAGATTGTAAAGTTGTGATTTCCAAATATGTATATGAGTGGTAAGTACAAGAAACAATCTTAATCTTACTCATCACAAACAAGAGCCACAAACCTCACTTGCTTAGTTGTGCATAGAGATGCTCATCTAAGCTACAAGAGATACAAAGTTTAGAAAACTTTGTTTCAATGGCCATCCAAGGTACACAAGTATCAATGTACACAAAACACACACTGTTTTTATATTTTTTTGATTTTTCAATTTATTTTTGATTTTTGATTTTTATAAAATAACAAAACAAAGTAAAATTGAAAAATAACCAAACAAAAACATGTTAAACAAGGCAAAGCCTAAAAACTAGATGCAAATGCATGAGGAGGGAAGAAAAGAGAGGAAGATCATCCCATGGAGATAGCACCAATGTTTTGACGAAAAAATTCGAAGCGTTTACTATCAAGAGGTTTGGTAAACAGGTCAGCCTTCTGATCATCAGTGTGAATAAACTCAAGAGTGAGAGTACCATCTTCGACAAGCTCCCTAATGAAGTGATGTCGAATCTCTATGTGTTTGGTTCTAGAATGTTGAACCAGATTCTTAGAGATATTAATGGCACTGGTATTGTCACAATAGATAGTGAGATGCTCTTGACAAATACCATAATCACGGAGGAGTTTTTGCATCCATAGGAGTTGGGTGCAACAGTTACCAGCAGCAATGTACTCAGCTTCTGTAGTGGATAATGAGATGGAGTTCTGCTTTTTACTCATCCAAGAGACAAGATTATTTCCCACATAGAAACAACCTCCTGAAGTACTCTTTCTATCATCAACATTCCTAGCCCAATCAACATCAGAGTACCCAGCTAAGACATCACTTGTGTCCTTGCTGTACCACACACCGAACTCAGCAGTGGTTTTGACATACTTTATGATTCTTTTTAAAGCAGTCATATGGGACTCTTTGGGATTAGCTTGATATCTAGCACACACTCCAACACTGTAACTAATGTCAGGTCTACTAGCAGTAAGGTAAAGAAAACTACCTATCATGCTTCTATAGAGAGAAGGATCAACACTTTTACCTAACAAGTCAACAATGAGTTTAACATTTGGGCTCATAGGGGTTCTGACAGAACTAGCAGATTCTAAACCAAACTTTTTCACAAGATTCTTAGCATATTTAGATTTAGATAGGAATATACCTGATTCTTGTTGACAAATCTGCAACCCAAGGAAGTGAGTCAGCTCTCCTATCATGCTCATCTCGAACTCGGCCTGCATGAGTTTTGAGAAACCATGAGCAAGTTCATCCTTAGTCGATCCAAAGATGATTTCATCAACATAGACTTGAGCAACTATCAGCTCGCCATCTTCTCGTTTGATGAAGAGAGTCTGATCAGTCTTTCCTCTTGTGAACCCGTGTGACACCAAGTACTGTGTAAGCCTATCATACCAAGCTCTAGGGGCTTGCTTTAAGCCATAAAGTGCCTTCTTGAGATACAGTACATGATCCGGAAAGTGTGGATCAATGAATCCTTTAGGTTGGGCCACATAGACATCTTTTTTGAGCAGCCCATTTAAGAAAGCAGTCTTGACATCCATCTGATAAAGCTTGAACTTCAATTGACAAGCCAAGGCAAGGAGAATTCGGATGGACTCCATACGAGAAACTGGAGCAAATGTTTCATCATAGTCTACTCCTTCCATTTGTGAGTATCCTTGAGCTACAAGCCTAGCCTTGTTGCGAATCACATTACCCTCCTCATCAGTCTTATTGTGGAATATCCACTTTGTATCGATGATGTGTTCACCCTCCGGTCTAGGTACCAAGGTCCAGACGTCATTCCTCTAAAACTGAAGCAATTCATCATGCATTGCTTCAACCCAACTTTCATCTTGAAGAGCTTCTTCAACTTTAGTGGGTTCAACCTGTGACAGATAACAAGAATAAGACACAAAGTTAGCAACACATTTATCAACTGTACGTTTCCTTAATGTGAGTTCATTCAAGTTTCCCACAATATCTTCTTGAGGATGATTTAACTTAATCCTGGAGGAAGGTCCTTTCTCCTCATGGGATTCAGACTCTGGTGAAGTGGTTATGTCTGCAGAATTTTCCACAACACTAGGAGTATCTGGAGTACTAGGAGATGCAGGTTCTTGTTCAACAATTTCTTGAACTTCTCTGGGCTCAGGAGGAAGAATTTCTTTAGTTATTTCCTCAATACCTTTTTCAGAACTGGAATCTGAAGACTCATCAATAACAACATTCACAGTCTCCATTACCTTCATGGTTCTTTTGTTGTATACCCGATAAGCCTTACTTGTAGAGGAATAACCCAGAAATATTCCTTCATCACTTTGGGAGTCAAACTTTCCCACGTTCTCCCTATCCTTTATGATGAAACAAGTACTTCCAAAAATCCTAAAGTACTTCACATTAGGCTTCCTTCCTTTCGATAGCTCATATGGAGTCTTCTTGGTACCGGGTCTAAAATACACCCTATTGACCGTATGACACGCAGTGTTAACGGCTTCTCCCCACAAGTTTCTAGCCACATCCTTATTGTATAACATGGCTCTGGCCATCTCCTGAATAACCCTATTTTTTCTTTCTACTACACCATTCTGCTGAGGAGTAATAGGAGCAGAGAATTCTTGAGAGATGCCTGATCTTGTGCAAAATGACTCCATATATGAGTTCTCGAATTCTTTACCATGGTCACTTCGAATTCGATCAATTTTCAAGCTCTTTTCATTCTGCAATCTTGTGCACAAAGCTTCAATGTGCTCAGGAGCATCAAACTTGGATTGTAGAAAAATGACCCAAATGTACATAGTGAAGTCATATACCACAACCAAGATGTATCTCTTACCACCAAGAGACTCAGTTCTGGTTGGACCCATAAGATCCAGAAGTAGAAGCTCCAATGGTCTAGATGTAGCTGATGTCTAAGTGCCAGGATGCTTAGCTTTTGTCTGTTTTCCAAGCTGGCACGGTCCACATACCACATTGCTCATTCTACTAAGCTTTGGTATCCCTAAAACTGACTCATGTTTAGATACAGTAGAGAGATGTTTGTAGCTAGCATGTCCCAACCGTTGATGCCATAGATCTTCATTTGGCAAACGAATGCTATTGCACACAATATCAGCATCAGGAACCAATCCATAACAGTTGTCAAGAGTGCGAACACCACTTATAAGTTTCTTTCCAGACTCATTCATGACAAGACACTTTCCCTTGGAGAATAGCATCATGAAGTCTTGATCACGTATCTGACTTATACTCAGCAGGTTCACCCTCAAACCTTCTACATATAGAATATTTGCAATGTCCAGCAATCCAGGTAGAGAGATGATTCCCTTTCCTTTAATCTGTGATTTGCTCCCATCACCAAAAGTGACATTGCCACCCTTCTTAGACTCGAAAACCTTGAAGAGAGATCTGTCTCTAGTCATGTGTCTTGAGCAATCACTATCAAGGTATCACAAACACGTGTCCATTACTTTAAATGTGGACTTCATCATAAAACACACTTCGTGCTTAGATAACAAATCAGTGGGAATGGTACTTTCTCTTAACTGCCTTATATGAGCTAAGCCTTTAACTTTCACTCTTCTCAGACGAACTCCTTTGCACATTTTCATTCTGAGATAGTCTAGTTTCATCTTAGCCAAACTGAGATCTTTTCCAATAGTTATCAAAAGGGAGTTCAAATAACTTTTAGACTTGTATTTTCTGAGACACTCAAACAAATAGAGATTAGAAAAACAAGATGTATTTGAAAACAAAGATCTCTTCAAGTTGATTTCAACCATGACAACAAGGGTCAATGGATCAAACACAGCAAAGATTAAAACCTAATCAGAGTGTGCCCGCTCTGATCCCACTTGATAGGCCACAAACTGAATTGACCCCTTGTGATAGAAATTAATTAATTAATTAACCAAGTTATTAATTAATCAAATTATCATGCAAATGTGTGGTAGCACAAACAAATCACCAATAAACTAATTATGCAGCGGAAAATAAATAACACGGTGATTTGTTTACGAATGGGGA
>JARYZH020002126.1:0-18377 GCA_030021035.2 Notholithocarpus densiflorus | reverse complement strand
TTTCTTGCCAAACTATTATCTAGAAAATGGCATTAATACATCATATATATATATATATACACACACACATATATAGAGCTAAAATTTAGAGAAAATTCAATTAGATTTTAATTGAATTTTAAATTTTGCGCTATGTGTTCCATTTAATTTTTAATTTTTAATTTTGTGCCAAGTAACTTATTGAGTGTAAAAATCGAAGAGTCTAAATCCAATTAAATTCTAAATTGGATTGCAATTGAAATTCAATTTTCTGCTACGTGTCCATTTAAGTTTTTAATTTTTGTAGCAAGTAAATTATTAGATACAAAAACTGAAGAGTCTAAAACTAATTAAATTCTAAATCATATATATAAAGGTAATATCATTCTCTCTTTTTCAGAAACTTGAGGGCACCCATAATGGCTGAAATGTTCAATTGCACTAGCTGATAACTTCTTGCTTTGGAGATGATGATGAAGAATAAAATGTATCAAAACTTTTAACTCTTGGACAGATTTGGTCTTTGTACAGTGTGGTTGTTGATATCTTTTCTCTTAAACAATAATTGACATATTACTTTTGAGACCATTGATATCACTTTTGCTATACATCAATATCATAGCATATTATCTCAACAATTGTGAATTTTTTGTGTGCGTGTATATATATAAATATATATATATATATTGTGCATGATTGTGGTTTTTTTTTTTTTAAATAAAATAAAATCTTATTTTGAGGGTCAAGAGACCCCTTAAATAACCTTATTTATCAAGTGTTGTAAATGTAAATATTTTAAACCTTAGTAAAAGGTTATTTAAGGGTCTCTTGACCCTCAAAATAATATTAGAGCACTTGTTTTGAGGGCCACGAAGGCCTTCAAAATTTCCTTCTCAATGGTATAAGTTTCGAAGGTTATCAAGGGTCCATTGGATTCTTAAAATAATTTTTTTCAAGGGTTTTGACCATTGAAAAAGGTCAGATTTGTTGTAGTACATATGTATATTATATTTTCGTAAAAATATTTCACGCATTGCATTTGCGGGTATTTGCGACTAGTTTTTGCTCAAAAGTGGAGAGTTTAGCTAGTCAATTATTTCAAAGTTCATATACATAGTACATATAGACTCTAAAGCAATATATCAGATTCTGAACATGCTGTCCATGTTGGTGTCTTTAGGTGGTGGTAAGGTTCTGGCTTCTGGGTTAGGATCGGTTTATGTTCAGTGATGAATATGACATTATCACTCGATGGGAATTTTTATGTGATGAATATTCCACGTAAGACAAATCCTATTTAACGCGACCAGAGCGCGAAACAAAATAGTCGTAACAAATGGGTTGTACAGGGCCCACGCTTTATTGACAAAAGTCAAGCCCATGGTTTTGTCCTAACTCCTAACTATCATTTTATAATTGACGAAGAGGCAAATGCCCTTGTGAGTTACTTGTGCATTTACGCTTTATTGACTTAAGTCAAGCACTGTTTCTCAACCCAAAAAAAAAAAGACTTCAGTCAAGCACTAATTTAGGCTTTATTAACTTTTTTTTTTTTTTTTTTAATTATACAAGATAGAATTTCTACTCTAACCAATCTAAGTATATATGTGTGTGAAACTCTCTTCTGGAGACTTGAACCCCGACCCTTACCCCCCATACCTCATAAGCATTTATACTTGTGAAGTGACCACCGCACCAAGGGTGCGCGGTGGTTAGGCTTTATTAACTTAAGTGAAGCACTAATAAAAAAAATATAGTAACACATACTATTACACAACTTTTTTTATCATAATTATGATATGGCAAAGTGTGAGTAATGAGAAATAAATAAATAAATAAATAAAATAAAAAAGAGTAAGTTGATATGTATGTAAATGATAGGTAAACACTAATAATTCATCGTATTGAAATTATGGCAAAAAATTGGAAAATAGCTTGTGGTCGTAGAACTGTTCATTTTTATTGACCTAAGTGTATAATTTAAAGAATGGTTAATCTTCTTCCCTTTATAAATTTTAAGCACTATCTACTCCTCAGTGATATCTCCAACGGTCTCTCTAAATTTTTGTACTGTTTGGAGAATGAACAATTATTTTTAACTTTTGCCTACCAGGGTCGGCAAGGTCCCAGTAGAAAGGCTCCAAATTAAAATGGGGCCAGTAAGTTTTTTTTTCTTCTAATTAAAAAAAAGTGTGTAACTTGTACATTTTTTTTTTATCACATAGGTCTTATAAATTAATATGTCTAATCACAATAAGTAATTCAATATTTATTTATTCTTTTTTTTGAAATGTCACATTAGTTTGTAAGTTTTTTACAGTAAAATTTATAGTACTTTAGAATTTTCTTCACACAAAAAAAAAAAAAAAAACTAAAAATTATGAACTAATAGAAATATAACACAATTTTTTTTTTTTTTTTTTTTGTTGCCAGGGTTGCATATTCTAGGTAGGATCATGTTTTGTGTTGAATCTTTTGGTATTTTAGGATATAGTCATGTATATTGAGTGCATTTTTTCTTTGGAGTGTATAATTTGAAGTATTGTTTGTAAGCATTATAGAATTTTGACTTACAGTGTGGAGATTTCAGTATGTTATATCGTATTGTACACTTTAGATTATATATATATATATATATATTTATATATATATATATATATATATATATATATATATACACTCCTAAAATTTCTCTATTTTTCATGCATGGCATCTAAAGATCCAACCACAGATAATCCTAGTTGTCTAATAAGCTTGCATAATTACATTAAATGTATGATAAAGAGTTTGACTTACCTCCAGTACTTTTTTAATTGAAGACCTCCTTTTGTTTTAAATACACAATAGCAAGTGGTAGTGGGTTTTAAATCTCCACATTTAGTTAATGGGTGATGTGGCGGTCAGTTCCTCAGTAAAATAAAAGGAGATTCTAGTTAGAAAAGTACTGGAAGTAAGCCAAACCCATGTATGATCTCCAATGTAGTTTTTACTCAAAATTGGATAGTTTAGCAACTGATTTTTTTTTTTTTTTTTTTTAAGATATGATAGTGTTTCAAATTTATGGCAACGATGATTGCGTTTTATCATCAAGCCAAGATATCAATTAATTTGAGATTCGATAAGAAGCTTACTAGTTAAGTTAACTAGAATCCATAACTACTCAATTATTTCTATGGGTAGAAATTAAGTCAAAGTTCATCAGATTTTGAACATGCTATCCATGTTGGGGTCTTTATGTGGTAAATTAAGTCGAAACCTATTTGACGCTTCTAGAGCGTAAAACAAAATAGTCACTATAGGGCTCAGCCTACCATCGGCAATTTTTTTTCTTTTTAAATTAGATGCTTAAATATGATATAGGTTTGGGTAATTAGATTGGATATTTTTTGTTTTGGGTATATAAGTAGAGAGAATATTTGGTGCGCAATGTAAAGCCATATTCTACCATGATTTTAAACAATCTGTAAGACACAAGCATATGCACTTGCCCATACCATGTCTCAATGTTGCATTATCGATGGGTGGAAGATGGTGAGAGAGTTAGGCATATTTTCATTTCGTGGTACACAATCTGTGAACACAATAAAAATTATTTGAATTTCATGCTTCTGTTGCTCTTTTGCATTTATTTTTGGTTTCCTGAGTTTTTTTTTTTAAAAGAAATTAATCTTACCTTAAGAATGCTACAAATGTGCAATGAAGATACTAAGCTAATTTTTAATATCTCAAAATGTATATTTTTTTACTTTAATTTACTTTACTTTTTCATTATAATATATATATACAAAATTCTCCAAAATTTTCTTACATAAAATATCACAAAATTATTCGTGTATCACCCAGTTAACTTACAGGTTAAGTTAAGGTTCATCAGAACATGCTATCCATGTTGGGGTCTTTAGGTTGAAAATTAAGCCGAAGCCTATTTGATGAGTCTAGGGCGCCAAACAAAATAGTCACTATAGGGAGAAATTATCAGGTCCACCCGGAGGACTGTTGAGGTGGTCTTCCTTAACCTCCCAACTAGTAAAATGATGTTATTTATGCAAATGTGACATCATCTGGTAATTTTTATTTTTTATTTCTTGTGCTGATAAGGAAGCTCACACATACATTTACATAAATGACATCATCTCATTAGTCAGGGAGGACCACATAAGCAGTTCTCCCAGTATAAATAATAATTTCTCCACTATAGGGCCCAAGCTTTGTTGACTTAAGTCAAGCTCATGGTTTTTTTTTTTTTTTTTTTTTTTTTTTTTTTTTTTGAGAATGAAGCTCATGGTTATTAATAGCAACTAGCGGCATAAAATATATTTTTTGAATACCCCTATTACGATAATTGATAAAAGAGGTCATGGTCGGCTACTTAAGGTCAAGCTTTAATTTAATTTCTCCACAATTTCAGGCTTTATTGACATAATGTCAAGCTTTAATACTGTGGCTTTATTGACAAAACGATTCCCCTTTTTTCCCTTTATTCATAGGAATGAGTGATATTAAAGTAGATAATAATTGAGAGATGAAAATGTATAATTGAGTGGAAATGTTGGAAAAACCGAAAAGGTGTAACAATAATTTGGGAATTAATAATAATAAAAAGAAAAGGAGTTAAAAAATAAAAGAGAGAGTTGAAAATAGGTGGATGATATAACTGCTGATGTGACTCAATAGAAGCATAGTAAAAATAAAAGAGAAAACACCATTTTCATTTCTACATTTTGGGTCACAGTCAATTTGGTTCCTACATTTTGGGATTTGTTTGGGATCTGCTTATTTTGTTGAAATTGAAAACTTTTTGCTGAAAGTACTGTAAATAAAGGTAAAAGTTAGTTGAAATTACAATGGACTTATGAATAGTACCATAAAGTGCAGTGGGACCCATGAATAGTAGTAAAAATAAGCTAAATAGTAAAATAAATTGGCAAAATTAATCATGCCAAACAGACACTCACTAGGCATACATTTTAGCCATGACTTAATTTTTTGAAGATTTTTTTTCTTATGTCTCTTTACATTACTTAAGGTACAATTAGAATTTAGAAGTAATTTACCAAAAAAATAATAATTTAAAAGTATTTGTGAAGGGGAAAGCATTAATTTTCCTAAAAGTCATGAATATAATAAGAGCATTCACATCAGTTTTCTCAAAAAGATTTTCAAAAAGTTAGGGCATTGACCCCTGATCTACAAGTGGTTCCACCCTTGGGTGCAACTTATTTTTTAATCTAATGAATGTAAACTATCACAAGCCACTAAGCAAACTGGTACAAAAAAAATAACTTGATCTAAAATAATAGCTATCACAAGCCATCACTAAGAAATATGCTTATATGCTACAAAAATTAGGCGAAATAGGTGGTAGAAATAGAATTTATTTAACTATGTTGGTCAAGGTTTTGTTTGTTTGTATGTTTCTCCTTTTTCTCCCTTTTCAATTTTCAAACTATAAGATTCGGCCTAATAAAAATCATATGGCACCTCCTCATTTACATAATGTTTGGGGATTTAAAAGGAAAAATGTTCGAACTGCAGGTTAACAACATATTATAATTATTTCTAAAAAAAAAAAAAATTATACCCCACTAATAATACATTGTTGCATATTCATTTTTCTATTTTTTTAATAAAATAATTAAAGTTTTTTTATTATTATTTTTTAAATCATTCAAACGACATACAGTAATTATATTACACCTGGCAAAAACAAATAAAATTACGTTAAAGCCCTCAGAGGATTCTCCTAATTAATGTGGAGAATGTCTATATATACTACTTCATGCACCTACTGACCTACATAACCATAAAGCCACTTGTTCTCTGATCACCCAATTCCTTTCTGCCATCTACCAACAACCTATATCCTCGCATGCAGTGGCGGAGCTAGGATTTGAGTTGAGAGGGGGCAAAATTTATATATGATACATACACTTACATACATTATGCGAATATATAATATTTGAGACTAGTTTGAAAAATTAAAACCTATTCATTTAAGTACAAAGTGATATTTAATGTAATTATACCCAAAAAAAAAATCCTACAAAAAAAGCTTATTCATGAGTGATCTATTTTTAAATTTTTTTTAGAGCCAAAACTCAAGTTATGAATGAAACTAATAGTAGTTAGATAAATACTAAGTGCAATATATGTGAATTTCTATTATTTTGGTTAATATGGACCCATAAAAGGTTCAAATTAGAATATTGTTGGGACAAACTAAAAAATTAAGTGCCAGGCATGCTAGTGGAGGGCTTTAGGTTCCTCAATGATTCATTTAGAAGTTGTGCTCTGTTTCAAGACCAAAGAAACATAGTGGCATTTAATAAACCCAAAAACAAAAAGTTGGCAGGGGTATTTAATAATAACTAAGGGTATTTTTTGGGTGGGCTAGGGGGGGCAACTGCTCCCCCTCGACCACCCTTAGCTCCGCCCCTGCTCGCATGCACCTTATAGAAGTCATGATGTCCTTAATATATAGAGAGACCGATTTCCCATTGCTTATTCACCGCGGCTTTCATTATCATTCTTGCCTTGGCTTCTTCTTTCCAAGTTGCTATTTCTTCTTCCTCTGCAACTTCACCTTCCAATATAGTAACAATGATGGGACGAGAAGCAGAGGCTCTTTTGGAATGGAAAGCCAGCCTTGACAACCAAAGCCAGTTTCGATTGTCTTCTTGGGTTGGAAATATCACTTGTTGTATATATAGGTATATACAAGGATAGGTTGTAATAATGATGGTTGAGTTTGGAGAATATGGTTTCATAAAGTGAAAATTCAAGTTCTAGAATTTTCTAAGTGAAAATTTGAAATTTGAATTTTCTGGAATTTTCTGCAAAATTTTCTGCTGACTATTCAGAAAGGTTGAAGAGGTTTCAATCTTTGATAACCGTATTATGAAAAAATAACTAACTCTCCATACGTGCCTTTTCATGAAGCAGGCTTATAATAAATAACTAACTCTCCATACATGCCTTTTCATGAAACAGGCTTATGTTCACTTAAATAAATAACTAACTCTCCATACATGCCTTTTCATGAAACATAACCCTATGAGTATAAATAGAGGCTTATGTTCTCTTGAAAAACTAACTTCACAAAATCAAAAGTTGGAGAGAAATTGAAGAGAAACACAAGAAATCCTGTGGTCATTCTCTAGAATTGCTATCTGTAGAACCCAACATCTTGGTTGTATCCTAGAAACAAATTTGCGATAACCCTTTAGCAACAAAAGTGTGGGGGGCAAATATTGTCTAAGGAAAACGATATAGTTCCTCCAAGTTATCTACTTTCTTTGTCTTTTCTATTAATCTTGTTCTTCCATTATTACTTTGTGTAATATTCCCAACATCACTTGCCATTGGGTTGGAATTTCTTGCAACAACTTTAGCAGCACCTCTCATGTCAACCTCCCAGGTGCTGGTTTAAAAGGTACACTTCACACTTTCAGCTTCTCATTCTTACACAGTCTCATAAGTCTTAATCTTAGCAACAATTTACTTTATGGTACCATTCCTTCCCAATTGGGAAACCTTTCTATGCTGATATACCTTGATTTATCTACCAACAATCTCTCAGGTTCAATTCCTACTTCTATAGGAAATTTAGGCAACTTGAGTACTTCATTTCTCAGTGATAACCAAATTTCTGGACCCATACCTCAAGAAATTGGATTGTTGGGATCTCTTCAAAAGCTTTCAATAAACATGAACAATCTCTCTGGTCCAATCCCTGCTTCTATAGGGAACTTGAGCAACTTGTCTGCACTTCGTCTTTGGCAGAACAATCTTTGTGGATCTATCCCTTCCTCTATGGGAAACTTAGGAAATTTAGCCAGTTTAGACCTTAGCGACAACAAACTTTCAGGATCCATTTGTCATGAAATTGGGATGCTTGGATCTCTTGCTTGGCTTAATCTATATAAAAACAATCTCTCAGGTTTAATTCCTACTTCTATAGGAAACTTAAGCAACCTTAGTGTTTTACGCCTCAGCAATAACACACTTTCTGGACCCATACCTAAAGAAATTGGAAAGTTGGGATTTCTTAGTGATCTTGCTCTGTACATGAACGACCTCACTGGTTCAATCCCTGCCTCAATTGGGAACTTGACAAAGCTCACTCTATTGCATTTACAGATAAATAAATTATCTGGCTATATCCTACCAGAAATAGGAAGGCTCAAACTTCTTACCTCTCTAGGGTTGTTGAAGAATGAACTTAATGGCTCCATCCCTTTTCAATTTAATAATCTAACATATTTGAAGTATTTGACATTTTCTGAAAACATGTTGTTCGGGTATCTTCCTCAAAATGTTTGTTATGGTGGATCACTTCAAAACTTCTCAGCATCTGACAACTATTTCATAGGTTCCATTCCAAAAAGTTTGAGAAACTGCACCAGTTTAATAAGATTGAACTTGCACGGAAACCATTTAGGAGGAAATATATCAGAAGATTTAGGCATTTACCCGAATTTGATATATATTGATTTGAGATATAATAATTTCTATGGAGAACTTTCTCAAATGTGGGGGAAGTGCCAAAGTTTGCAAAGCTTGAAATTCTCCAATAACAGAATTTCTGGTGTAATTCCTCCTCAGCTTGGAGGATCCATCCAGCTACATATGCTTGATCTCTCCTTCAATCATATAGTCGGGCATATTCCAAAGGAATTAGGAAGGTTGACATCATTGTTTCTACTTACTTTGGGTGATAATAAACTTTCAGGTAGTTGTAATACCCCGAAAAAAAAAAAAAATTAAAAGGAAGGTTATTTAAGTAAATTTGTTTATGGGGACAATTTTATAATTAATAATTATAAGAGAGTTTTTAGAAAATAAGGTTGAAACCCTAGCTATATAAGCTTATTAAATCAACGTATATGGAGAGATATTTTGAGAGATGAGACTACCCAAAAGACTGAAGTAAAGAAGGATTGATTACACCTTTGAGGTAAGAGCCTAAGAATCTCTTTTTTGTTAAAATCTAAGCTTTATTTAGAATTAGAGTATTCTTTTGTATGAGTATTTTGGCCAATAGTGAGACTGTTTATATATGAGATTAACGATGAAAACAAGGAAGGATTTGATTTATTTTCTCTGTGCCCTGTGTTGCGTTAAGTGTAAAAGAAGGCTCTTGGATCCGGTTCTGCACAGGCTTAGAGATTTGGGGTTTTGGCGAATAGCAAAAGGTTATGGTGTCCGTGTAGGCTTGATTTTGTATGACATAGAATATAGTACATTTTTCCTAGTTTTGTCCTGATCTCAAAGAGAACTAGGGGTGAATGGAGATTAAAAAAAAAAAAAAAGCACACGTATAGAAGATTAGGTGGTGTACTTTTGACCCTACATGGCTACACGTATGGTGTATCTATAGGCTTTATCCCTTGGTACTATTAATGGCAGAAAGTGGAGGAAATATATATATATATATGTATATATATATTATGAATACGGTGGATTTTAAACTGTGAGACAATAGTGGAAAATTATTAGATATTTTTAACAGTTTCTCTTCTGGCCGGGTATTCATATAAGTTTTATTTAAAAATATTAGATTATTGTGTAAATGATTTTTGAAAAATTGTTTAGGTGATATCTAAGTTTTTAGAGGAAGCGTTAGGGAGAAGTTCCTTTTGATATGGCTTTTTGAGGTAAGTAACCTTATTCTAATTGGTTTTATTTTGCGTATTTTAACTACTGAAAATTGCTACAGTTGTTACAATTTATTTCTATTGTATTACTGATTTCAAGTAAAGAATTATCACAAATATACTGATATATAATTATATAAATATATATATGTATGTATGTATTTGAATGAGATATATTTTTGTTCGAACTATGATTTGACATATATGATTTTAGACAATCTGACTATGTTTTGACTTTGATACATAGAATTTTTATTTCTATTGTTTTACTGATTTCGAGTAGATGATTATTTCAAATATATTTTAATACTGAGTATATGATTTTTATATACATGCTTGAATAAGATATATTTTGTTAGAAACTATGATTTTACAGATATGATTATGAATAATCTGACTATGAATTGATTCTGATACCCAGTCAATGGGGGTTATTCATTGGTACTCTAATACCCAAACTAATGGGGGTTATTCATTGGTATTCTGATACCCAGCCAATGGGGGTTATTCATTGGTACTCTGATACCCAAGCCAATGGGGGTTATTCATTGGTATTCTGATACCCAGCCAATGTGGGTTATTCATTGGTATTCTGATACCCAAACTGATGGGGGTTATTCATTGGTACTCCGACACCCAAACCGATGAGGGTTATTCATTGATACTCTGATACCCAGCCAATGGGGATTATTCATTGGTACTCTGATGCCCAGTCACGGGGATATAGCGTGACCATAGTCATAAGATTGTTAAGAATATGAATTACGTTTGAGTATATGTACCATTTTGAGTCCTTAAAACTACATATGTGATTTTGGAAAATGTTTGAGTATTTAACTATTTTGAGTCACTTAAACTGCTTATATATTTTTGGAACCTATTGTAAGTTATAGCTTTTGATATATGGAAAACTGACTACTTTTTAAATCATCTATGATATATTTGTAAGATTAAAGTATGAGATCTATGTACAACTTATTATTTTATGACTATGAAACTTCTTCAGTTATTTTGAAACCGCATTGTATATCATAATTTTTGAAAACACATATTACATCTTATACTTTACAGATCTATTGCTTGATAAAACTTATTAGGATTTTGGTTACTTATTGAGTTGTCAGCTCACCCCTTTTTCCCCTCCAGTTTCAGATCGTGAAGAATACCAAGTTTTGGGAGTTTTGATGTTGTGTTGTGAGCAGGAAAAGAAGCTTAGTGGTTTTGGGATTGGATGGTCTTCTAATAGTTTTATATTTATTGGTCATTTGGCATTATGTACATGAGGTTTGGATTTTGTTCCTATTAAATTATTGAAGATCTATTCATAAAGAAATTGTTGAGGTAGTTTGGATTTATTTGATTTTAATTTTTGAGGATAAATTTTAGTTGCTAAAAAGGCCTTGCACACTTGTAGGGTGCTTACTTTATAAGCGTGCGGCGGTTGTCACGTGCCTATCTTTATAGTTGGGTTCGGGGCGTGACAGTAGTATTCCATTGGAAATTGGAATGCTATCCAATCTACAATATCTTATTCTCTCAGCCAACAATTTAACTAGATCGATTCCTAAACAAATAGAAGGGTGCTCAATATTGTTGAACTTAAGTTTAAGCAAAAATAAACTTAAAGGGGCTATTCCCTCTGAGATTGGAAACTTAGACTCTCTTGAAATGCTCGATTTAAGTGAAAATTCACTTATCGGGAAAATACCACCTCAACTTGGAGATATGCGAAGGTTAGAAACATTGAATCTCTCCCACAATGATCTGTCCGGCTCCATTCCCTACACTTTCAGTGAAATGTCTGAAATGTCAAGCTTGATCAGTGTTGATATATCATACAATCGATTGGAGGGTCCTCTTCCCAATAATAAAGCCTTTTGTGAGGCTACGTTTGGAGCATTAAGAAATAATAGTGGTTTGAAGGCTTGCCCCTCTTCTATTACTTGGAGCAAGAATTATGGAGAGAAAAGGCAAAATAAAGTTGTGATTTTCCTTATTGTTCCTATCTTAGGCGCAATGTTTCTATCATTGGTTGTATTTGGGATTCTTTACCATGTTCTCAAGCACCAAGGTAAGAGGAACAAGCTAAACAATCTAAGAGAAGCTCAAAATGGTAATATGTTGGCACTTTGGAGCTATGATGGGAAAATGGTGTATGAAAGTATCATTGAAGCAATAGAGGGATTTGACTCCAAACATTGTGTTGGAGTGGGAGGGTGTGGAAGTGTTTATAAAGCGGAGCTACAAATAGGTCAAGTTGTTGTTGTGAAAAATTTTCATTTAATACAGGTGTTGATACCCATTTTTGCGACACATTTTCTACAAGCCCGATTCAACCAAGCCCGACTTCATTGTGGGCTCAATTCATGTATTATATTATATTTTATTCTTTTAAGTATGACCTAAGCCCATGTGACTTATGGGGGAAATTGAGGAAGTGTGGTTTGGAGGGTATAGGTCGGTTCCTTTTGGACCTTTTGCATGAGCCCAGCCCATGCGTGGTACCAAGTGGGTAAGGGACACTGGTAGCACCTCAAGCTTATGGAGAAGGTCTTGTATCCAAAATTTTCACCAAAAAACAGCTTTTATGCTCTAGGTGACTGTCCCAAAGTTTTTGTCTGAACCATTTTTTTCTTTAAAAATGGTTGGATCTCATTGGCCAACTTCAGCCGCTAGCTCTCATCTAGGTGAGCCTCCCAATGGTCTGAAACAACTAAAAAGGGGGAGCCAATAAGAGTTTAGTCAAGCATTTCCAAAATCATGCTAAAAGCATACCAAACTCTTCCCTAAACAAAAGCAACCCAAGCCAAAACACCAAATTAGTATCATAAGGGATAAAAGCCTCTTCCACTACTCAAAAACCAGTCATTAGCAACACCCCAAATTTTATATAAAACTCTCTCTTCAGTTCAAAACAAGGCCAACCACGTTCTACCCACATACCTGAAACTTCAGAGCAAAAGCCCATTTAGCCAGTCAACAATCTTACAATTCCGAAGCTTGGGGGTGAAAATATGGATACAGGGGAACTTTCCCTCTCTTCCTCACAACCTCTCTCAATTTTCTCTTCTCGCTGATTGTGGATCAAACTTTCAGACCTATTGAACCACATTTTCCCCATAGAGCTGAAACTTGAGAGCAAAAACCCACTGAGCTAGGAAACATTCTCACAATTCTGAACCTTAGGGGTGGAAATATGGGTACCGGGGAACCTTCCCTCTCTTCCTCACAACCTCTCTCAATTTCCTTTTCTCGGTGATTGTGGGTCGAAGTTTCAGACCTGTTATGTTTTTTTGCTTTTTCTGCACTTTTTTTATTAGCATTTTGATTCTCTCTTGTCAAAGCACCATTAGCCTTTTGTTCATTATACATTTGGAATTTTGGGCTTGATTCTCCACAATAAACACCTCTAAAGAACCCAAGGGGAGATTTGGGCCGTTCTCACATTTTCAGCCCTTGTCGCAAAACGTTCCCGACAATAGGATAATAGGATTGCCAATGCAAAGGCTTTTGAAAATGAGATTCATGCTCTGTTAGAAATTAGGCATTGCAACATAGTAAAGCTTTATGGCTTTTGCTCACATCCAAGACACTCATTTTTAGTTTACGAGTTTTTAGAAGGGGGAAGCTTAAAAGTAGTCATTTTTAGTCTTTAAATTTAATATGATTGTTTTTAGTTCTTAATGTATAACGTTGAGATGACCTGCCATGTTTTAGTGTGGTTACGTCATCTAAGTGACTAAAAAAGATTACTTTAAACCTTAGGGACTAAATGTCACTCACATTTTGTATTTAAAGATTTTGGGATATGAATGCATGGTTTTTTTTTTTTTTTTTTTTCATTAGAAGAATTGATGCTATGATCTTTATAAGTTTGTAACATGTTCTACACTGTTATCAATAAACAAAAAAAAAAAAACAAAAAAAATTCTTTATTTATTTAGTATTGCTATTCTTATGTATATCTTAGCTTATATTACACTGACGAAATAAAGGCAAAAAAAGAAAAGAAAAAAGAAAGACATTTATTATTTAATTTATCAGAAATTATTTGATTTGTACACATTTTATGTTTTCAAAAATGTTATGAAGAAATAAATTTTTTTTTGGTCATGGCTATTTTATTTTGAAGTCAATTTTTTGTTTATTTTTTTCTACTAATGATCATGTAATTTTCTGTTTCTATTTGCCATGGAAACTGAGTAGAAAAGAAAGAAGAATAGAATTACTTAAGGGCATGTTTGATAGACTGTAATAGACACTGTAATGTAATTGTTATTCCTATAGTTTAGTCATTCTTTAGTTTGGTAATGTTTTTATTACAATGAATAATCATTCCTTATGAATAGTTATTCTTCAAAATGAGGAATAACAATTCCTCTCTAATAGATTGTAATAACTATTCCTTAGTAGGTACAATAATTTCTAAAATTATTAATGCATTTCCAAATAAACAAAATTTTCATATATATATATATGTAAAAATTATAAAAATAAAAAATCATAAAAAATAGCTCATCTCTCACTTAAATTTAAGAAACACTATTTTTAAGGAAATATAATTGTATGAGTAAGATATTTCCTAAAATAAATCTTAAGTTTTATTCTAATATTACAACTTACAACTTACAACCAAACTTATGAATAGGTTTAATTATTCCATTACAATACATTTTATTCCTAGTAATAAAGATTACAACTCCTGTTGTAATCCTCATTCAGTGTACCAAACGTGCCCTAAATGTATTTTTTACTCTTCTCAATTCTCAATTTTTTATTCAATCCTGATTTGTGCTTTTTGAGTTCTATGAGCAAATTGTTCACTATTTGATTGCCAAGAAAGGTTGGAAAAAGAAAATATGATAATTTTTACCTCTTCTCATAAGCCAAAATGGGGGTTTGTTCTGTATAATTTATGTTTCAATTTCTATTACTCTATTGTCAATTTATTTATTTGTTTTAAATGCACAATTTTTGAGAAAAAATGTATAAACCTTAAATTAGAACAAGTAAAAAATTATAACACTAAATAAAATAATTAAAAAAAAAAAAACTCATAGAATGACAAGTCCATTACAGACCATGTCAACACCATAAGAGTAAACTAATTCCACTAAAGTGTACATAAGTAAGATCACATTACCATCACAAAAAAAAAGAAGAAGAAGAAGAAGAAGAAGAAGGAGAGCACCAGAGATTGGTTTCTCACTCCAGCCATCATATTCAGTAATCATGAATAGATATGCCTTATTTAAAATATATAATTGTTTAATAAAACCTAACTAATAAAAATATTAATTAATCCACTCATATTTTACTGAAGCAACATTATCCACAAAGTGGGTATAATAAAGTGTATGAATGTACATCATCTTATAGTGTGATCACTCATCACAACCATACACCAGCACATGTTAATTTTCAGAATAAAAAATTTCCAACTCGGCCCTATTAATCTATTATATATTATATATTATTCAGAACCAAACATTTTTACGGTTGCTAAACTAGTTATTTGCATTGCTGGGAGGACATCGATGTGATACTCCCTCTTTCTAAATATAATAGGTTCTATTAAGGCCCTTTTGGATATACACTACTGTAAATTTCTTTAAAAACATTCTCCCGTTTTCATCTGTGTGTTATAAATACTTAATATTCTATAAAAAAAAAAAGTTTCATTAACTAATTAAATTCATAATAAAATTAATCATTTATCTAAGAGAAAAAAAAAAGTTCCGAGTCACTCTAGACTAAGAAATTGAGAATACAAAATAATAAGGGCCCGTTTGGTAGAGGAGTTTGAGTAATATTGTTTGAGTGTTTTTTATATACGTATGGGTGAAAATGTGTGTAATGTTGTTTAAAATGCTCAAAAATGTGCTCAAACTTACTTGCCAAACAAACTCTAAATTTTTCCTATTAATTAGTTCAGTTTGGCTTAAAGCAAATTCTCAGTTACTTCTCTGAGCTAGGGAGTAGGGAATTACGACCTTATAAGACGACAACTCGCAAACAGGGCATGCATAGATGCATGCGCAGAATAGATAGGCCCGTTGACTATAGGGAAGAAGAAAAACACAAACTTTGAGAATTATTGGTACTGGACCTGTCTTTTGCCTAAATAACATCAGCTCAGTCTTGGTGTGTGAAGGCAATGATGGCATCTTCTACACCAAGCTCCATAGAGCACACCATGCTCGCTGCCTCAGAACAACTACAAGTACCCAGTAATATTACCAAGGTTTGGTTCCTTTCTTTTTTTTACTTCAAATCTTGTCCTATATTTTGTTCTTCTGGTCGTTAGCACCCTTTTAATTTGTTACTTTATATATCTCACAAACACTCTGGATTTTTAAAAAATGATTTTAATAGTTCATATGCTAGTCTATATATGAACATGTACTATAAATTATTGCATGTAGTACATACTAATATAGTTGGTATATGTGTTTAATTATCAAGAAAACAAATGAATGCATCAATCAATTTTTTGGTTCTAGTCATTTCTTCATAATAAAACTGAATAGAAGAATTATTTATCACTAGTAGAGTAGGATGCAGAATGGAGTACACATAACGATCAAGACTAGTCTGTTGTTGAGAATCTATAGTTAACCTTTAATTTTGAGATTGAGGCTTTGTTGTTGTAAAGTAGGAAGTGAAGAATCTAATATTTGTTCAAGAATTTAGGGTCACTTTTTCTTTTTTCCATTTTTAGTCATTGACTCAAGTAATTGTAGTTGCTATATATTGTGGACAGTTTAAGATTGGCCTTTGTCAGCAATCTGTTACATCAGAGAAGAATCAGAATCTGGCTTGTGCCCGTAATTCGATTAAAGCTGCTGTGGAGTGCGGCGCAAGGCTTGTTGTTTTACCTGTGAGTTGCCTAGCTACCCATGTGATAGTTGCAATAGGCAATAGCAATGTGGTTCGAAATAATAGTTTGTTAGAAGTCTTTGTAAATTAATATGATTCTTGTTTATTTGCTTATTTTCAATGAAGGAAATGTGGAACTGTCCTTATTCAAATGATTACTTTGCAAAATTCGCTGAGGATTTTGAGAATGAGGATGCCTCACCAACGTTTTCCATGTTATCCGAAGCTGCTTGTTCTCATGGTATCACAATTGTTGGTGGATCTGTGCCGGAATCCAGTGATGGCCAATTGTATAATACTAGCTGTGTATTTGGACCTGATGGAAAGCTCAAGGCAAAGCATAGAAAAGTGAGCACGTGCACATATCTATTTTCGTTAAGATTCTAGAGCATATGTTACATGGATAGTTATACTTGAACCGTATCACATTTAGTTTGTTTCTAATTCAATTGTGTTCTTTGCAGATTCATTTGTTTGATATTGAAATTCCAGGAGATATTACATTCAAGGAATCTGACTTCTTTGCTGCAGGAGATAAACCAACCATTGTGGACACAGGTATATATGATCTAGACTCAAACCTAAAATATCACTAGCATTTTTTGTGATCAGACTATATTTTAGAATATGTACCTTCTGTGCCTACTCAGCTAAAGTGGATGCGGTTTAGTAAGGTGTCATTAGGTGCCATGATTAGAGGCTCATTTGACACTAATTGCTGACATTGGAGCTCTATTACTTTTGCATGGGTCCACCATTGGCACTACTTTGTCATGCATCACTCAAACAAGCCACGTTAGCAGTTATGAACAAAATTGTTAAAAATAGCGTCCTTAAGACTTGTGTGACAATATCTTCTCAAAAAAAAGACTTATGTGACAATACTTGTGAGAGTTAGTGATATAACATTAATCTATCATTTAGTTTTAATGGTTGGTAAACAATTTTTCAAATAGACTTGGCCACTGATAAGCAATTGTTCAATGCAGATGTTGGCCGTATTGGAATAGGAATTTGTCATGATATACGCTTCCCTGAGCTTGCTGCATTATATAGAGAAAAAGGTTCTCCATTTTTTTGAAATAATAGTGGTCTCTAGTTCACTATGCATATGGTATGTATGACAAATTTATTGAGTGTAAATACCTGCAGGTGTTCGTATAATATGCTATCCTGGGGCCTTTAACATTAGCACTGGTGAATTGTTATGGGAAGTGATGCAGAGAGCAAGGTAAGAATCAGTAAATCTATTGGCCAAATTTTTTTCGCAATCGTCAAAGTGGCAATGTGGCATGGTATGATTGGTGTATTAAATGTGGCTGATGTTGTTCCGATCATATCTTGGCACATCAGCAATTGTGAAAAAAACTTGCGAAAATGTTTTTGCTTCTAGCATTATAGGCTTCTTCTGCTTGAACATTTTTCCCCCTGAATTGAGTATTTATAAAAACCAATCATAGCAACAATACTTATCTCACTAACACATTATTTTTAAACTTTCAGAGCAGCAGATAACCAGGTACTGAAAAATCTGTAGCACCTCAAAATTTTCTGTTATAGGCTTAATGCAATTTCGCTATGAGCCTTTTTTTGTTATGGTGGCAGTTGTTTGTAGCTACTTGCTCACCCTCTCGAGATTCTAGTGGTAGCTATGCAATATGGGGCCACTCTACCCTTGTTGGACCGGTATCAAAGTTTGGATTTTTTTTTTTTTTTTGCTGGGTTATGAAAGTTTGGACTTAATCATTTCAATTTCTTCCTAGATAAAAGGTTTAACATTTAGATTTTTTTTTAATGGTAATTAATAAGCAGTCTAGTGAGATAATTGCAACCTCAGGGCATGAAGAGACTGTGGTAGTTGCT
>JARYZH020002125.1:0-18404 GCA_030021035.2 Notholithocarpus densiflorus | reverse complement strand
ATACATGTGGCCAATTACAATTACTCTGTTGAGGATTCATGGCCGATCACAATGTTATGGGATTAAAATTTGTTGTTTTTGTTGAAGTGGACTTGTGGTGCTTCCATGCTTTAGCATGGATTTATAAATTACTAACCCAAATTATCTTTTTATTTCTTCTTGTTCAACCAAGTGCTTTGTGAGTAGTTTCATGATTCTGATGTTGCGATCTGCAGGTTGTCCGTCATCTCATTCGAGCCGGCCATGATGTTCACATGGTTACAGGCGCTCCTGACTTTGTGTTCACTTCTGAAATACAATCACCAAGACTCTTATTTCGCAAGGTTGGTTAAATTGGATAGGTTTATGGGCAAATGTGTTTATCCCTTGTCTATGCTATCGCTTAGGTGTTAAAAATGTAAATTTCATTTTGTTCTAGCTTCCACTATTCTCCCTTGATGTAGTAGTTCACATAAACAGATGATGGCATCTAGATGGCACCCAAGGAAATAGATTAAAAATTGTTGTGGTTTGTATATTGTAATGAATGATTGTTTTTGTTCTAGAACCTCTTGATGTGATGATATTTTCAAAATTTATCTGTTTATTCATCTTTTCCATGTCATTCACGGCCTCCTGATGCTAGAAAAAGAAAAAAAAATGACGATTTCATGTACACAACACATTTAAACATACTCTTATTCAGTAGTGAAAAGAGTTTTAAATTATTTAATGCTGTGACTTCCACAAGAAACAAGTGAGTACTCTCTATTTAATAAAAATAAGAGAAAAATTCTTATCTCTTAGTTTAGACTATTATCTTTAATATAATTGTAGCCCTAAAAGAATTATATGAATGGATTTAACCATAATCATTATAACCTTTAAATGAGTAGGCAATTTATGTTATGTTAGCTGTGTGAAATTGTGTCCGAATTGTGTTCTTGCAATAGTAATAATAAGGCATTTTGAGTGATAGCAGGTTGTGTTAGACTGTGGAGCAGTTCAAGCAGATGCTTTGACAGTTGATCCTATTGCCTCCTTGGAAAAGGTATGATGTAAATTTCAGAGTTAGTTAGCAATTGCTAAACTTTTCTCTTAAAATTATTGTTGATTTCATGTTAATGGAACATCAGTGATCATTCCCATGTCCATACTTGGCATTGGTATTGTTTCCTTTTATATTAATTTTTTTATCACTTGATTTGCTGGCTCTGTTACCATAACTTTTCTTTTGTTGGTTGACTTTTTTTATTGGCTCATTCGATGTGATCAAGTATTCCCAAATGTCAGTATTACCCCGGGCATCAGTTTTAGCAACCGAAGTTCAGTGGCTGAACTCTATCAAGGCTGACTTAGTGGTACTTGAACTGTTTCTTTTTTGGATTTTTATTTATGAGGTTGGATTTTCTGAAATGTGAAATAAGGAATCAAAATGAGACCATATCTTCTTCTTTTTTTTGGGTTGTGTCTATACAAATATTTTCTTGATCTTTCCATCATTATGAATGGCCTTCAGTCATGCTAACATTTTTATAAAGCAGATTTCAGATGTTGTTCCTATTGCATGCCGAGCAGCTGCAGATGCTGGAATTCGTTCTGTTTGCGTCACCAACTTCAGGTAACTTGTTTGCACTGTTGTTCATATGACTGAAACTTTTAATCTGAAGCTGTAAATTCTTCTATTTATATGATCTTTGCTACAAAAACAAAATTCAAGACTTACGTAGAAGATGCTTGTAATCTTCAAATGCAGCTTTGAAATCTGACCCAATTTTTTAAAATTTAAATACTGGTGATGTATTGTGGCATGTTGGTAATAGTTAAATACTGGCGATATATCTGGGCGTTATTTCACCAAAAATTATGTTATAATAGTGTATTTGGTAATTGCATTGAAATTTTATAACAATTTTAACATTGTTCTTCTGCGATAATATCTGTATTTCCCAGTATTATGGCCAAGATTTTTTTTTTTCAAAAAATTTCCCTAATATTTTTAAGTACAAAATTATGCTTTATCAAATAATGTTACATATTTTGTGTAATCAGGTTTTTGTGGATCCTAGAGATTTCTCATTTGTTTTGAGAATTAGAGATAAGGTGTTAATTATAAGATAATGTTTCTACTTTCTTGGGAGGAAACTGATTGAACATACATGTTTAAACCATAAAACAATAATGGACTTGTCAAGAAAAGTGATATGAAAGTTGTAGCTTTGGATGCATACTTTCTCAAATGAAGGACATTTTACAAAACCCTGGTATAATTTATGAAAGACTATAGGTTAATGTTGGAATAAGATGCAGTTGCGCAAGGGGAAGAACCAAATGACTGATTTTAGTAATGATTATTATTATTTTGGAATGATGATGCTTGATTTTTACTAGTAATAATTTTTTTTTTACCGTTTCTTGTTTGACCAAGGCTCTGTTTATATATTCTTATATTTGCAGCTCTTCTCCTCTCTTAATTTTGATTTATTAAGTCTATAGAATTCTTGCAGTATGTTTTAAACCCCAATTTCCACCTTTTTTTACTCCTTTTGAAACCTGGGCAGTTGGGATTTTATCTATGCGGAATATGTGATGGTGGCTGGATCTCACTATCGCTCAGTCCTTCAGCAGGTAACCTTCAATATTTTTTGCATCTAAAAGTAATATGCATCTGAGTTGTTCAAAGCACAAGTAATTTCCATTTAAGTGGTATTAAGAACCATATATTGTAGACAAGGGATTTTTCTAGATGAATCAGAAGATCTTTTGATTGTAGATATTTTGTTATCTTGCTTCCCACCTTTGTGTTTTTCATTGAATTATATATTTCCTTTAACAATGCAACAATTTTTTTTTGAAGTTGATTGAAGGAGAAACTAGACACCCATTTTAGCATGCTAACTAATAAAACGAAAGGCACCAAGCATTCAGTTTGTAACTGAAGTAAGAGTTCTCAATCAAGTTCACCAACTTTATGTCTATCTTTACTATGCCTATGTTGTTTCGTACATATAAAATAAAACACATAGACTTCCTTTTGGGTAGGTTCTTAGATGATTTTAAGTGGCACTTGTTTATTGGGAGGTCATATGGTTCCCTAGCCAATCAAAGGGAGTGGGAGTTTGGCACTTGACTATCTATGACTAGTGTCTAGGGAATGTGATTGTCATGGTTTGTCAAGGGAAGGAATATTAATTTTGAAGTGAGAATATATTACTTGGCCAGTCTTTGGGATATGTTCTATCATCTATGCTAATAATTGTTCCTAGTGTTAGACTGGTGATAGAGTTTTACCCAAGGCTGAAATTTGGCTGTGTAGAATTGTTGAGTGTTTCTCCTTTTCTGCTTTCCTGATAACATTGGACAGCTGCCAAGGATGGGATACTTACTATTGATAATCTTGTTAAGAGAGGTCAATCCCTTGTGAATTGGTGTTGCATGTGTTGGTGTGATGGGGAATCTGTGGACCATCTCTTACTTCACTATAAGTTGGCTTATGCTTTGTGGTGTGAAGTTTTTCATGTGTTTGGAGTCCTTTGGGTAATGCCGAAGACGGTTAATTCTCTTTTTTTTTTGGTTGTTTGGGAGAATTGGTTTGGTAAGCATCAGTCAACTATCTGGAATATGATACTAGGTTGTCTATTGTGGTTAGTTTGGCAGGAACGAAATGACTGTATCTTTGAAGATAATGAGAGATATTTTAAAACAACTTCTTTTTGGCACTTTATTTCAGTGGGCTCGTATTTGGGGTCTTACACAATGTATTTCAATTCCTGCCTTCTACAATTTGTTAGCTGTTAGCTTTAGCTCGTGTTTTTTGTATTTTCTTCATGTCCAAAGTGTTCATCATCATGAACATGATGTTCATTTTTTCAAAAAAAATTGTATTACCTATCAAAAAAAAAAAAACATTGTTCCTAGTATTGGACTGGTGGTACAGTTCACGTGGGTCCCAAAATCTGCCAATGTAAAATTGCAAAGTTTATTTACTATTATTTTTGTCAATTAGCATGCCCTCTTTTAGTTTATTGTTCTGGTAGGTCAAGTTTTTTTGTAGTTGATTAGAGAGCCTACACTTTTTTAGTTTAGTTTATATGTTTGATTTGACAAGAGTTACTATGGAGTCAATAGATAATATCCATCCTAATTATATGTTGTCTCCTAATATGCTCTCTATTGCCTCCATTCACCTTAGTGGGAGTAATTATGCACAATGGCTCAAGCTGTTGAGGTCAGAAGAAAAAAATTTCACTTTCTTATTGATGATATTCCCTTCTATGGATCCTAAATATGATGATTGGGGAGTAGAAGATGCATAGATTAGGAGTTCTTGTGGAACTATACGGAGTCTAAGTTAAATTGTAGTATGGTTTTTCTTGGCCAACTACCAAACTTGAGTGGGAACAGGCTTACAATAATCTTAGACATATTTATGATCTCCATCAAAATTATTTCTCCCTTGGTCTAAATATTTTCCCTTTAGAAGATTATTATGCAAAATTTAATTGTATATATGAAGAATTCAACTTTACCTGCCCATCTCCTCTGATGTTTGCACAATGCAAAAACAGAGAGACCTATATGAATGTTACCCTATTTCTCTTGACTTGCCTTCCAACTTTGATTTGGTGAAATCACAAATTTTGGGTAGCAAAGACCTCTATTCTCTGAGTGAATTTTTTTGTAGACTTAGATAAGCTTCCTTATCTGATTTTGGTACCATTACATCACATTAAATCTACTTTTGTCACCCATGTGATTGTATTGTGACAACAAGGCAACTATTAATATTGCTCACAATCCTATCATGTTGGGCAGGATTGTGAGCAATATTAATAGTTGGTATTATATGTAATCCATTTTCATGCTATTTTAAGCAAGCTGGGCATGTACAATATCTTTGTCACTTGAGGGGGAGTGTTGCAATACAATATTTTATCTAATTTTGTGATTGTTGCCACTTGTGACTGCATACTTGTAATATGCATTTTCATATTTGATTAAGTATAGTAAAACTGAGTTCTTTGGATTTTTTTTTACACCTAACAGTTAATTTCTCCAATAATTCAATAACAGCACATTGCCAAACATATTGCAAATTGAAGGGGTAGTAATCAGACTATGTCAACTTAAGTAAAAAGGACTCATGTAATCCTTAATTTGACTCATGCATTTGTATTAGCGTTGACATTGAGGCAATTATATAGGAATTTTATTTATCATTATCTTTATGTTCATTCTCTGAAACTAGTTGATTTCCCTGGTGGGTAACTTTTTGTACTGTATTCTATATTGTGTTTTTCTCGCTAATTTGATTCACCAAATGCGCCTATGGGCTAATTATTTGAGTATATATGTACACACATAGGTTCAAGTTATACTTAATGTAACTTTTGGTTAATGTTTACCACCTACTCTTTTTTATCAGCTCCATATTTTGTCAGACCCATTGTAGGATTATGTCTTCCCTAAACCCATAATACTTGTCAATATAAGACGATTGGAGATTAAGAACCATCTCATCTATATTAAGATAATTACACCACCTAGTGTTTTTATTTTTATTTTATAATAAATTGAATACGCGAATTTACAGGTTGGATAGTCATTAGATCTAATCAGTGTAAAATGTGGCATGCATGATAAGCATGGATAGAACATGTGATCTCATGGTGGATTGACAAAACATCAATCTCATGTAAGGTTGTTAAGTGGTGTAACTTGAACCTAACTCATATATAGGTCAATGTGTGTATGCATGCCCTCAATCTTATACTTGTACTTTTTTCTTCTCTTAATTTAATATTGCAGATGAAATAACTGATATTGCTGTGCCAAACCTAAATGGTCTTACGAAAATTTATGCAGATTGCTGAAGATTATTCCCATAGCGAGTTTGTAATCCGTCTACCTGGGTACAGCCCAAGTATGTTTGTTGAAGCACATTTGTGGTTGTTTTCTTTAAAGTTAATATTTAAGTAATATTTTTTTTTCTTTACTCTTGTTTGCTAATCCGATTATAGGGATTATGATCTTCAGGTTGTATTTCTGTCTTTGTGTTTGTCTGTGGCTCTATACATATCTGCCTTTGCTCTTTTGGCAATGAATAAGTTGTAGGGTATTTATTCTAGTTGGTATTTGAATATTCCTTTTCATTTTTTAGTGCCTGCATTTCGTGGTGTTATTGATGTACCCCTTGTCGTGAGGAGATTACACAAATCTAGAGAAGAGGTGTGATTTAGAACTCTCAAAAATTCAATGTTTATGAATTAATGTATTATGCTTGCTATCAAACATTTCCTTGCAATGCAGGTGAGGAAAGATCTTGGAGTTCCGGATGATGTGAAGCTAGTAATTTTTAATTTTGGTGGGCAGGTGAGGTATAATTTAGGCTGTCATGATATATTGGTATATTTCTTTCAATTTTTCTTGCTTACATTCCAAAATTTTTGAATCCCTCAACATCTTAGAATGACCAAGATTGGTGAAAGTACCTTGACTTTAAATGGTTTGGAGAATTTCCAGGTTACTTTCTTTCAAGTTTTCAAAATTGATTCTCTGGGTTGAAATTCTGGTGTTTATTTGGTAATTGGTTATAAGATTTTTCTTGTTTTCCTTTTTCTTGATATTTGTTTTTCTTTAGCCTTTTGAAAAATAATATATGTATTAGAATGAATCCCTTCTCCAAATTGTTAGAAGAAAATAACTTATTTTGTTGGTAAACAAATATCATAAAGTAATGAAACATAGAAGATTAATTATATCCCACTTCTTGGGTTCAATAGCTTGTTTGAATATGAGGACTGTCCAAATGGGAAGAGAGAACAATTGTTCTGAAAAATGCTAATACCTTACAACATTCTAAAGTTGGTCATCATATCATCACAGACTAGTGCAACTTGCCTGAAATTTTATTAGACATAGAGATAACAGTTTCTTGAGAAAGAATGTTGCAAGCTGTTCTCTATTCTTCTCTATCAAGTCATTGTTTCCATTGTGCTATAAGGGGCCAGTTGGCCAAATTGGTGCCCTTCTTCTAGCTTGGTAAGCATTAGCTCATTGGAAATTCCCAAGCATCTTGAGTTGGTGGCTGGATATGAGGGACTCAATGGGCTGGTGGGTGTCCTAACCTATTTGGGGTAGGGTTACCTCCTTGGCTTCTCATTATGCTTTTAGCGGCCAACAAGATAAGTTGGGATCTTTTCCTTTTGGGGTTGGGAGTGGGTGGAGGAAGGGGGGGGGGGGGGGGTGGGGTGTTGTTGTGGGGGATTGGTTAAACGGGACCTTTAGTTTAAGACTCTAAGGCTAGTTTTAGGGTGAACGGCATGAAAATTTATTACACTCTTGGAATGGGCCCCTTGCAAAAAGCCAATTTTGTACCCTCCCTCCTTGCCAACTATCATTTGATTCTTCATATATCGAAAGAGCATATAATCTAGACTTTCCAGACTGTCGTAGAATGAAAAGCGTGATAAGATTAGATCTTGTTCACCACTTTATAATTTCCATAAACAGCATTGTCTCTACATCTAGGTGAGCTTCTATAGCTCTCTCTCTTTTTAATCTAATTGCTATTTGAACCTCCTTATTCCACCACCAAGCCTTTTTAGTCAATTGCCTACATCTTTTAGATTTGCCAAGTACATCTTTAGCCACTCTTTTGATACAATCATTCCACATCTTATCAACATCTTTGTCCAAATTCCACTTGCCTTCTTTGATCATTTTATCTTTAAAAAAATTTTCCTCTGTAAATAATTGTAAAAAATTAATTAGTAATATTATGGATGTGTATTTTTATTATATTACATAAACATACAATTGTCACACCCACTTCATCCTCCCTACTCAATCAATTACTATTGCATTTCACTTCCCTGATGTGATGGTGCCTTCATGTATTTGCCAATCTGTGAAAAATGCTAGTTAGTTTGAGCAACTTCATCCAACCAAAAAGAAAAGGGAGATATTGAGAAGCAATTTCCCATATCAATTCACAGATCATTATTATTTGTTTGTTTGTTTGTTTGTTTTTTTTTTTGTTTTTTTGTTTTTTTTTTCTGTAATCTACTTTTACTAGCTTGAATGTTCTATTACAAACTTTATGTTGAACTTTATTTTTATACCAGATGCTTAGGATGCTATCTGTTAAGAGACCCTCTTTTTGATGTAACTTGCTTGTCTTAAAAACCAATATTTTTGTCCTTAGGTATTGT
Source organism: Notholithocarpus densiflorus (assembly GCA_030021035.2). Lineage (NCBI taxonomy): Eukaryota > Viridiplantae > Streptophyta > Magnoliopsida > Fagales > Fagaceae > Notholithocarpus > Notholithocarpus densiflorus. The sequence continues at coordinate 10,212 of JARYZH020002125.1, read as the reverse complement.
GATATGCTTATTATGCTTTAGGCATTAAGACAAATTCTGACTGTTATGTGCTGTTGTCTGTCACTTCCAGCCAGCTGGTTGGAAGTTGAATGAGGAGTACTTACCTGCTGGTTGGTTGTGCCTGGTAAGTTTTGTTGGGCATATACATCGATCATAGTTATTTCTTCATTTCATTTTGATAATATTGTACCTATTGCGTTCTGATTTAGGTTTGTGGGGCTTCAGACAATCAGGAGCTTCCCCCTAATTTCATAAAGCTTGCAAAAGATGTTTATACGCCTGACCTAATAGCAGCTTCAGATTGCATGCTCGGTATAATAACTTTTAATTTGTTTAGAGCTGTTGCTTGGTCAAATGATTGAGATTTTGTCTAGAGCTGTTAGTACCGAACTTACTTTTGGTACCTGTGCTTTATTTTTTTTGCTACTCCAGGAAAGATTGGATATGGCACAGTCAGTGAAGCCATGGCATACAAGTTGCCATTTATCTTCATACGCCGAGATTATTTTAATGAAGAACCATATTTGAGAGAAATGCTTGAGGTACAATTGGATGCTTATCAAATTTGTTATTCATGTTCTTTTCACGTTACATCTAGTAATCAGTTGGGAAGTTACCTCCATATGCTTTGTGTAAACAGTATCACCAAGGTGGTATGGAGATGGCCAGAAGAGATATGCTCAGTGGATGTTGGATACCCTACCTTGAACGTGCTGTTAACTTGAAACCGTGCTATGAGGGAGGTACCAATGGTGGTGAGGTATTCAACTTTTTTTAAACCAATTTTGTACCTTTTACGATTTATGGCTTTTATCAAGAATAGTTGGCATCAAAAGTTTTCACCTTGATGATCTCACACTAAAACTTTTGAGGATTTAAGTTTGTGCAATCAAGAAAAATTTTTTTGCCTTTTTTTTTGCTAAGTATAGTAACTCATGCATCCAAGTGGGATCAAACCCATTACCTTACTTTATCACCAAGGGTGGAATCCAGGCCACAACCCATTGGCATACGATCAGAAACTGATTTAGGAAGATTTTTTTTATTATTATTTTTGGATAAATAATAAGGTTTATTAAGAGAAATAGAATGCACCAAGTACACATGACGTATACTAGATATACATCACAACTAGCTAAAATTACAATGATCCATAAATTTTAATAAGTTGAAGAAAGAAAAGATTCTTGTGCTTTCATCCATTCAAACAAGGTTATGAGGAACTACAATTTCAGGTCTGGAATAGTCAGTTCATATTCCTCAAAATTTCTAGCAGTTCTTTCCCGCCAAAGTCTCTAGGTGATTTGTTATCTGAATGGCATATGAAATATGCTTTTCCCAATTAAATTAGACAAGAAATCTATCTATTTTGGAAATACATGAAGATGCGTAATTTTGAAAAGTTAAATAGTTACAGACATTGAGTTTAGAAACTGAATGATTTAGGATCTTTAAGAATTCAGCACTGCAATAGATTTCTTGACGAGTTCTTAAAGGGTTCTTGAATAAGGATTGATGTTTGAGGGTGGGTTTTAGATTAGAAAAGATTGAATCTTGATGGCTGTTTGGGGCTGAGACAGGGAATAGAACAAGAAATAAGATAAATAAAACACTAGTCAATCATACCTAGGCTTTCCTAAGCAATCACACTTGGGTAGGAGAAGGCAATCACTCCCACAAAGCTTAAAATAAGCTGCTGGAATTTTACCAGAATCAATCTCACTATGAATAGTATTGACTAAAATAAAGCCTTTATATAGGCTATTGTTAATCCTTTCCTAGAAGGACTAGGACTCCAAAAAACCTATTCCTAGAAGAGTGGTGATAGTTATACACTGTGTACAAGACACAAAATGCCATGCCATCTGAAATCCTATTTTCAGTTAAAATTGTGAAATCGTGTTTTTAAAACTTTATTTCACCATTCACAATTATAACTGAAATTGTGTTTTCAAAACATGATTTCAAAGGTGTGTGTGCTACAGTGAGTGTTATATAACAAAGAATTAACCTTCCTATAATGTCTAGGATTAATAATAACAAACAAAAAGGACTTAATAACTCCTAAACCAAATAGGAAAAGGAGTCAAAACATAAAATAAGACTCATGGGCTTTTGGTACAGCCAAGGACAGCCTATTTGAGAATTCTAGAAATTACCAAATTGCCCCTATTCTAGTAAAACTTAATTAAAACTGATCCATCAGCTTTCTTACCTAAAAAAACTCAACACTAAGCCTCAATAATAACTAAACCTATTAAAGGTGTCAAGAAATTCCTCATCAAAACTAGACCATAAAACTTGGATATTTTCGTATATAATCTTGCTTTTCCTTGAACTCTTTCTTGCCTGCATCAGTGAACATGTATTATGAGACATCCACAAATAGAAAGATGGACAAGCAATATTGGGCCAAAGGGATTAATATATTTTTCCACATGTTAGCAAACATGAGTAATTTTACTGGGAAGAAATTTCTGAGAAGTCTGAGGTTATGAGATGATCATCTCGTTCTATGAAAATTTATATACAGGACTTGAGGGAAGAATACTGTATATGGGTAAAGTTTCAGGGAACAACAGAACCACAGCAAAAACTTCAGCAAGGACTGAAACTTGGTGGAGATATTGCAACTGGATGGGTACACTGCTAACAAAGAGAAAATCTCAGTTTTTTAAGACCAATCAGGGGTTGGCTAGGGAGGCTTCAATGATTAAGTCAGTAAACTGGTGGGAAAAATGAAAATGGTGAAATCTCAACATGTGAGATTGTTTACCTTAGCAGAATGGAGATAGGTGTGTGAAGGGCTGGTTTTGGCTGGAAACCCTTCCCCCAAGACTTGTCAGCAGGTCCTCCCCTCAGTTTGGCTGACGGGACTCTTAGACAGTAGTTCCCAGTTCGTGGGTGGATGAGATGTTGCTCAGTAGCATTAAATGTGATGGTCCTTTTGTGAGGCACACGCTAAATGTTGATGTGAAAGGAGCTAGCAGACACTACTTTTGAGGATGACTACAGTTACCTGCCAACTGGGAGGAAGGGATATGTAAATTTAGGTAAGAATAAAGTACTAGTTATGGAGGGTTGGTGGAGGGTTTGGCTAGGTTACTAGGGGGTAAATTGGGATCACTCTTGATGCCATATTTGGGGTTTTTATTTATTTTTATTTATAAGTAAAATAATTTATTCAAAAGAGGAGATAATTCAAATAAACAATATTTGTTTTGAACTACTCCTAAGAAATTATAATACCAAGCTCAGTAAATCTTAAAAACAAGAAAGGAAGATGATGGGGTATTTCTGGATATAGTCATCCAATAATATAGGGATCACTACATCAATTGCTTGATTACATGATTAGACCATTAAACACCACCAAAAGGTCTACTATTCATGTCTCACCAAATGATCCACAAAACATAGGAAGTAGCCTTTCAAATCTTCAAATTTTTGAGCACTTTCATAGGTATTCAGTGTTTGAACAGTTTTTAAATGCCTTGTTTCTCTCTCTAATTCCCAAGAAAAATAATGCTATTGATGTTTAGGATTTTCGGCCTATTAGTTTGGTAGGGAGTGTGTACAAGCTGCTGTCTAAGGTGTTGGCAAATAGATTGAGGGTTGTGCTAGATAGTCTCATCTCTGAGTCTCAAAATTCTTTTGTTGGTGGGAGACAAATTTTGGATTTAATGCTCATTGCTAATGAGTGCTTGGATAGCAGATTGAAGAGTCATGTTCCCGGTGTGGTTTGTAAATTGGACATTGAGAAAGCCTATGACCATGTGAATTGGGATGCTTTATTCTATTTGTTGGGTAGGATGGGCTTTGGGGTGAAATGGATGGGGTGGATTAAGGCTTGCATAACTACTGTTCGCTTCTCTATTATTGTGAATGGATCTCCGGTAGGTTTTTTTGGAAGCTCCCGTGGGTTGGGACAAGGTGATCTGCTGTCCCCTCTTCTTTTCCTTTTAATTATGGAAGTACTAAGTAGGATTTTGAAGAAAATTGAGGAGTGTGGTCTGCTTCATGCTTTTCACGTGGGGCCAGTTAACTTTACGGGGGTGCGCATTTCACACTTGCTGTTTGCTGATGATACCATCTTGTTTTGTGATGCTTCTAGAGATCAGTTGTTGTCCATTAGGCTGGCTTTGACTTGCTTCCAAGCATTTACTGGTTTGAAAGTAAATGCGGGGAAGAGTGAGATTGTTTCGGTTGGGGAGGTTGGAAATATAGATGCTTTGGCTACCATACTTCGTTGTAGGGTGGGTAGTCTACCTATGAAATACTTTGGAATGCCGTTGGGTACTCCATACAAAACAACATTTGTTTGGAATCCTATCCTGGAGAGGATGGAGAAGAAACTCTCAGGTTGGAAGCGTCTCTATTCATCAAAGGGAGGTAGACTTACTCTGTTGAAGAGTACTCTTTCTAGCCTTACTACATACTATCTATCCTTATTTGTCATCCCTATAGCTGTGGCTGATAGGTTGGAGCGTATTCAGAGAAATTTTTTATGGGGATCTTCAGAGGAGTGTTTCAAATATCCTTTGGTGGCCTGGGAGAAGGTGTGCTTACCGTTAGAAATGGGTGGTTTGGGGATCAGGAAGTTAGTGCATTTTAATACAACCCTGTTAGGGAAATGGTTATGGAGGTTTGGTCAAGAAGGCACTCATCTTTGGAGGAGGGTTATTGCATCTAAATATGGAGAGGGTCAAGGGGGGTGGACTACTAAAGCATGTAGAAGGGCCCACGGATGTGGTCTGTGGCGTGGTATTCATGATGGATGGGAGAGTTTCTCTAAACATGTGGCCCTAGTGGTGGGTGATGGCATTCGTATACTCTTTTGGCATGATAGGTGGGTTGGAGATAATACACTTAAAATGCTCTATCCTCAGTTGTATGTGTATTCTAATGACAAGGATGCTTGCATTTCTGATGTAGTATGCTACCAGGAGGGCGGAAACGATAGAATTTGGAATTTGAGATTTTATAGGGATTTTCATGAAAGGGAATTAGAGGCTGCTGTCTCTTTCCTTGAGTTCATTCAATCTCGGATCCCTAGGGGTGTTGGGAGTTACACTTCTCATTGGTGTCTCAATGGGAATGGCAAGTTTGATACTCGGTCCTATTACAATAACATCCGGGGTGCATTTGCCTCCAATTTTCCGTGGAAGGGTGTTTGGAAAGTTAAGATTCCTAAGAGGGTGGTATTTTTTGTGTGGACAGCGGTTCATGGGTAGATCCTTACATTGGATAATCTTATGCTTAGGGGGCGCATTTTGGTGAATCGGTGTTGTATGTGCCATTGTAATGAGAAAACTGTGGATCATCTCCTCCTCCATTGTCCTGTAGCTCACTCATTGTGGGTATATATGCTTCAGATCTTTGGGATCCACTGGGTCATGCCAGGCTTTGTGGATCATCTCCTCCTCCATTGTCCTATAGCTCACTCATTGTGGGTATATATGCTTCAGATCTTTGGGATCCACTGGGTCATGCCAGGCTCTGTGGATCATCTCCTCCTCCATTGTCCTATAGCTCACTCATTGTGGGTATATATGCTTTAGATCTTTGGGATCCACTGGGTCATGCCAGGCTCTGTGGAAAGCCTGGTGTTTTGTTGGAGCTATTGGCTGGGAAAATTCAATTCAGACATATGGAATATGGTTCCTGGCTGTTTGATGTGGATTGTTTGGACGGAAAGAAACTAACGCTCTTTTGAGGATACAGAGAAATCCTTGGTTCAATTACAAGCTCTATGCTAGAAGACTTTATTTGATTGGTCTAGGTGTTGGGGCTTCTCGGATTGCTCTACTATCTTGGAGTTTATTTCTTCTCTTAGTATTGCACTTTAAGTTTTTACTTGTTGTTTGATGCTGATTGTTTGCTTGTTGCATTTCTTTGTGTTCACCATCATGAACACCTTGTATTTGCTTACTTTAGTTTTATAGTTTTTTTAATAACACTCTTATTACCTATCAAAAAAAAAAAAAAAAAAATTTCCTTTGCCAACATCCTGGCATCTGAATTGGTGTCTCCGCCATAACCCAAAATACCCTGAAGAGGGTAAACATAAATGACCATGAATCTCTCATCACTGAGCAATGTAAAGAAGCTGATCTAAAGACTCTCCACTACTCTTGCACATGCAACACCAATCAATAATCAAATTGTGACGTTTCCAAAGATAATCCACTATCAGTATTTTACCCAACGTTGTTGTCTAAGCAAAGAAAAAGATCTTGTGAAGTACCTTAACACCTATATACTTCTCCATGGAAGTGAACTCCTGTAGATCCTTTGAGAACATCGCAGTAAGAATGGACTTTAAACTTTCAGCTCTTAGTTAAACTCTATGAAGTATGGTCTTTATCTTGGCCTTGTGGATTTTGGAGTACAATAAATTAAAGAAACTCTCTGTAGCTTCCAACTCCCAATCTTGGAAAGGTCAACAAAATTGAGGATTCCAACTCCGTTCAACACTCAAATAAGAAGCAAAGAAGTGCCCTTTTCTAGTGCCAATTTAAACAAATCAGGAAACATTTTTTTAGACAAGAATTTCCACCCCTTAGATCATGCCAAAACTATATCCATGTGTTATCCCAATGGTTTGAATTTGAGACCCATTCATTTAATGTGTCTTCATATGTTCTGACATTTTGAGACTAGTATTGCCAATGTCCATGCTAGCATTGGAAGAACATGTGTACAGAAAAGGTTTGCCACATCTCTTGCAGTTAGATATCCTAACTTGTTTAGATTTTGCAGGAATAAGGAGGCTAGTGTGGCTAAGCTTATGAAGTCCTCCAATGGAGTCCTTTTTTGTGATGTGAGCTTCTTTAGGGGTGTGCATGTTCGGGAATTAGAGGCTATGTCAAGCTTCATGGAATCCATATATAGTTCTTCAATAAGGGGGTTTGGTGAGGATAAGATGTGTTGGATACCTAGCAAAGATAAGGGGTTCATGGTGAATGATTATTATAGAATTTTAGTTGGCCCTACTATCTACGGTTTTCCTTGGAAGAGTATTTGGAAGCAGAAGATTCCCTCTAGAGTAGCTTTCTTTTTATGGACTGCTGCCTTAGGGAAATGCTTGATGATTGATAATTTACGAAAAAGGAAGGTGTGGATATTGGATTGGTGCTACATGTGCAAGAGTAATGGTGAATCAATTGACCATCTCTTCCTTCACTGTCTCGTTGCTATGGATCTATGGTCTATGGTTTTGGGTTTATTTGGAGTAACTTGGGTTATGCCGCATACTATTTTGGGGCTGTTAGGGTGTTGGCAAGGCAGCTTTGGTTGTCATCGAAATGGTTATATATGGTCCATCGTTCCTCATTGCTTAATGTGGTGTCTTTGGAGGGAGAGAAATAGATGCTTTGAAGATATTGAGAGATCTATTCTGGACCTTAAGCTATTCTTTTTTAGAACTTCATTGTATTGGTTGTTTGTTTTGCAAAAACAATCATTCCCTTCTTTTATTGATTTCCTAGATTCTTGCAATTTTTGTATTTGATTTGTTGACTCCTTGTACACTCCCTGTGTACTAGGGTCTTCCTTTTTGATATCAATAAAACTTTTTACTTATCAAAAAAAAAAAAAAAAAAAAAAAAGGTTTGTCACATCAATAATTGCCTTCACTCTGTAACAAAAAGGCAGGATAAGAGTAATATTCATGCGTTTTCAAATTTTCAACAAGTAACTGAAACAATTAATAGAGTTCAGAGATGAAAAATGAAACCTAACATAGTTAAGAGACAAAATCGTATTCTAACCTAAGTATTTGTTGTCTTTTTAGCTGGCTGCTCATATACTACAAGATACAGCTGTTGGAAAGGATTGTGTTAGATAAGGTACATACTGCTGTTTCTTTTTTTAGTACTTGTTGGCTCCTTAATTAAGGTTGTTTTTCCTTAAATCTCTCTCTCTCTATGTATATATTATTGAGGACCATGATTGCAATGGTAGCTTTGGGATGCCTTTTATCAGTTTATGTTGTTAATGGTTGCAATCATGGTCCTTTTTAAAGGACCATGATTGCAACCATTAACAACATAAACTGATTGAAGGCATCCCAAAGCTAATTCTAATACCCAAGCATTATTTTGGCGCATATCAGATGATGTCAAGACTACTTGCAAACTTGGATAGGCATAGGCTTGCTACCAAATCATGATCTTTATTTATTATGTCTTTTAGCATCAACTAGGTTCTGCTCAAATTTCTTTAGCTTTATTTATTTATTTTTTTGGTGTTAGGGGCAATTCTGTAATTTTTTGTTTTCTGGACAAGGGATGTGCTAGTGGTCCATGGGGACTTATGTTGGATTTTATCAAGTAATTGGATTTTTATTTGCGAGTTTAGTTTGGGCTTAGTAGTAAAGTCAAGGAACCCACATCTTATTAGGGTTTCAAGGAGTCCAAGTTCTAGTAGCTTTAGGTGTTAGCCACATATTTATATATATAATGTAAGGTCTTATGTTTGATTAATAATACATACATTTATGAAGAATTCAGCAACCCTCAGTGTGATGCTTAGGCATGTTTATGCCAATATTAAATCTGAACTTGCAGGTGGGGTTGTGTATCCTTGGTTTACTCCCTAGGGGTGGGTCCAAAGGGCCCTACCTTGGTGAGGATCCACATCATCAAAAATATAAAATAAATAAATCTGAATTTGCGATCTATTCATACCCTAAAATTTTAATATTTGAAACCCTAAACCACCCATTCATCAATCAGCTCTCTACAACCCTCAAAACACCATAAGACTGTTTATGCTTACCGTTTGCAACCTAGACCAGCCCCCAATCCTCAAAAATTTCCCTTTGTTTCTTCTCCAAATCCTAACCTTTCCCTACACTTTCTAAACCCATAATTCCTAATGTTTTATTACCTTTTCCCGAATCCCACCAAAACCCTAACCCTAGTTCTTTAATAATCCCTATAATAGATCAAAGTTGGCTTCGTTACCCATTGCCCCCCCCCCCCCCCTCCCTCTCTCTCTCTCTCTCTGCTCCATTTGTGTCATACATTTATCCATCCATTTGTGGACTGTATACATTTTTGCAAAAGGGCAAAAAGTTTCCAATCATTCTTATGACTTATTCAGTTTGTTTGCTTATCAATTACTTCCTGCATACCGCTTTTTTTCAAAAAACATTTAATTCATTTTTATTTTTATTTATTTTTTATTTATAAAGATGCAAGTTTCCAAAATGACCCTCATTAATTTAAACTTTATAGAAAGAGAGAAAGTTATCAACATTATGTTTATTTACTTTTCAAAGAGGATTATATTTTGGGACATCCCAAATAGAATACAACAACAATCATGTCTTGATCCCATAAACTTGGGGTTAGCTATGGATCTTTAATAGATTAGTCAAGGTCGGTGTAACCTTTATAAGCATATAACTTGACCATTTTTGCTAAATAATACTATTTAAAAATGATTTTGTTAATTAGGATTGTTTTTAAAAGTATTTGGGGATATAACCTTTTTTAAAGTTCTAGCATGAAACTCATCTCTGATGAGTTGCACTGCAAACAAGGAACTCAACAAGTTTGACTCGTCTCTCTCAAGAGATGAGTTTCACTGAAACATGGAACTTGTCTCTTTAGAAGACTAGTTTAGTGCCGAAACTTGCCTCTCCAACATACGAGATTCAAATAGGCTTTTACCAAAATAACTTTCAAATATTGCTATCTTACCAAATAATTGTTTTAAAAAGTATTATTTGGCAAAAATGGTGTAGAACTTACTCTTAGAATCTCATTTCAATCTATATATTTTTATTTTTTTGGGTTTGCTTTGAGGCATCTCATCTATACTTCCGTTTTGTTATGGAAGGTGTTTTTATACACTTGCTTGTGAAATTTTCAATACTAGATTCCACTTTATGGCCTTGCTGCTGTGACATGAATTCTATTGATGTGCCTGTTTGTTTATCAAGACATTGTAAGTTAACTTCTCATGAACTAATTGTATACATCTAATGACATTGTTTATCTGAGAACTACATATATGTACTTGATATGATTCTAAATTGTACATTGACACGTGAGAGTTCCAGGTCATCTGCTGCTTGTTTTTTTCTGATAGCATTTCAAGTCATTCTCTAGAAGCAATTTTCTCAAAAGGAGCCTGATTTGCTGCCCCACTCTATCATATTGTTGTTTTAGAAAGTTTGAATATGGTCATGGTGCCATGCAT
>JARYZH020002124.1:0-16574 GCA_030021035.2 Notholithocarpus densiflorus | reverse complement strand
AAAAAAAAAAAAAAAAAAAAAAGTGAACCAAGAGGACAACAGTCTACAACAAACCTTTCATATAGTTATATTAAAGTCCGTTGAAGTTAAAAGGGGAAAAAATGAAGCTATTTTATTAAGAGAAATGATATGTTCACAACATTTTTACAACACATTTACAACAAATCCTTAATGACAGGTTGTTACTGGTTGTAATTGTTGGGTTAAAAAAGTAATCTCAGTTCTAAATTCAAATTTGAACCAATAACAACTAACCACCCATGATTTGTTGTAAAAATATTGTAAAAATGTTGTGGACGTATCACTTCTCTTTTATTAAACACTTTGCTGCTTATAACAAAAGGCAAAATTTGAGAGAGCTCAATGGGGTGGTTTTCTGGAGATTCTATACCCATCTAATATTCATGTAGATAAAAAGAAAACCATTTAAAGAATAAGGAGAAAAGAACATAAAAAGGACAAAATACCTTGACCTTGAGATTTAATGAGATTGGGTGAGTCTTAAAAAAATTGTTAATCTGGTTCATTGTGCAACCCAGGAAACAAAACAATTAAGCTGAAAATAATATAATAGGGGGAATTCAAAAAGCTTGCTGTTCATTTGCTGATTCTCACTGTAAAGAAATTACTTGCCTCAAATAAAAGGATCTGTGAAATCTTTGTCATTTATATCACAACTGCAAGAAAAGATTAATTAAGAGAGAGAAAAAAACCTTAAATAATTTGACAACCACAAAAAAGAATGTAGGAAACCAAAACATAAAGAAGAGGGAATTATCTATTATTTAAATTGAAAACACATAAAGGAATGGCATGAATTTATGTTCTTCCGCAAAAAAATCCTGATTCAAAGCCTAATATTGACCCAAATATCTATATCAAAACTAAGCCAACCAAAACCTATATAACACACAATTATTTATTTATTTATTTAAATTACAGGTAGCGGTTTTAGAAATCTGACAGTGACAGAATGGTTTAATGATAACGGGTGGCGGATTTCGTAGGGGTGGCCCTCAGATTTCTCTATGAACCTTAGGGACTCTTATCTCTTAATTTTGTCTCAAATTTAAACAATGTTAATATAACTATCTCCAACAGATTTGTGTTTAGAACCTATAAGATGATTAACAAAACAACGTTATGAAGAACAAATAACAAATAAAAAATCCAGAGCATATTTGAAATCTTAAACATGCTATTTTTTTAAAGAATTTCGCATTAAAAAAATCACATACCCAAACCTAAGCCTAAATCAAAATCAATTCGATTGAAATAGCCAAGCCTAAATTATATTTAAACGATATAATTTTAAAACAAAACAAAAAAGCTTATCGGTAAAGGTTTCGACATGGTGACAGAATAGTAGAAAAAATAGTGAAGCAGTTTGCTTAATCAGCCAAATGAGAAGGTAGAGGGTCTGGTGGTGGCAGAGGCTGAATTGTCTTATGGCTTAAAGCAATTGGCGGTCTCAGATTTTTCTCTCTCCCCACTCCGTGCCTTCTTTGCTTACTGAAAGTCTAGGTTTTGGGTCTGCAAAATCATGTTTTTAAACTTTTTGATCTCTTATGGCCAATTGATGTAGTGTTTTGGGTTTCAGTTTTTAGATCATGCAATGTTTTAGTGAAACACTCTGACTTTTGGCATTTTAATTGTAAATGTGGCAAAAATTTAAGTGGTCTTTTTTCCTACATGTTGCAACCACCTTAATTACAGGGAAAGAGTTATGCTTTTATATATAGTATTAGATTAGATATCTATAATATAGTTTATTGACAAAAGAACCAGAATTTGAGTTTTTTCTTTTTTTTCAAACAAAACTGATAATTTTATTTGGAATTTTATTAAAAGTCTATATTAAATTCATTAATTTAAATCAGTACTGATTTTTTTTTTAATTAAAATTTTATATCATTCATCATCGATTTGACGACAGTCGCCGGAGCCACAATACTGGCTGTTCGGCCATTGATGATGGCAATACGATTGTTGGAGACACCAATCTACCAGCAGTCGCCAGAGCCACTATTTCAGCAATTTGGCCATCGGTGCTGGCGGCGGTCATCGGAGTCACTATTCCGACGATTCGACCACTAGACCTCTGGCACAAGCGGCTCCACTAGCTGAGCCACTGGTTTTGGTAGTTTACTTGAAATATGAGTTTAAATTAAAAAAATATGACCATTAGAGAAAATAAAAAAAAAATTAATGAAAAATAAATATTTTATTAAAATATCTTCTAAAATAGATTGACGGATATGGGTATTTTGGAAAAGTGGTTGACTTAAAATAGAAAAAGTAGGTTCTTATACTAAAATAGACAAAAAAATTTACATTGACGTCTCTTCTTTCAAGAAGTTGTAACGAGGCTCTAGGAGGAGAGACATTAGACAAGACAGAAAAGAAAAAAAAAAAAAAAGCACTCATTAACACTCGAGTTGTAAGTCTCTCCTTTCAAACTTATCACTTTGGAATCTAAAGCCATTCTCTCCTCTTTTGTTTTAACTTTGAAGTCTCTCACAGTTTCACTCTTTAGATCTCTCATGTCTCTTTGCCACAAAATAAAAAAAGTTCAGTAAGTTGATGCTGTCAAGGTAATTCATTTAAAAAATAATCAAGGATCACATTTTAATCTTTAGTTTTTTACCCCTCTCTCTTTCCATGGAGTTTTTTTTGCCTTCCCACAGTCTTGGATCATCATTCTTATGGCTTTTTAGGCTAGATTTGAAGAAAAAAAAAATACAAAATCAACTTTTTTTTTTTTTTTTTTTTTTGCTACTGTAAGGACCAGATTTAGTGCCCCAACCCAAGATGCGAATGGACTTAGGCTCAAAAAGTCCAAAATAATGAATTTGTAGAGAATGGGTTAGAAAACTGGGCTTTAAGTAACCGAACAACAAATTAGGTAGGTTGGATGACAAAAGAATGATGAATACACAAATGTTAACTAAAGAAAAGACGTCCTCGGCGAAGTCCGAGGACAATGATTCTTTTTCAATGTTCTTAGGTGATGTTACAAGTCTAGTTCTATGTTACTCCAGTGTTTCTTTCCTGATATTTTGATCTCTTTTCATGGTATATCTCTGCCTTTATATAGCTCCTTTTCAACAATCTTGGCCTTCCACTTATTGATCATCCAAGTCTCTACTTAAGTGTCTGTCCCATCGGACACCCCTTCCAACCCCTTTTGTGCGTTAGGGAAGCCAATATAGCCCTGTTCAGGAGTCTTCTCCATATTAATGCAGCCAGGATATTAGCTGCAGAGCCTTTAATGCGGTGGTAGCAGCTTTCTCCCTAGATATTTCAAAACTTCCCTCTGTACTTTGTTTTTGCCATGCTTATCTTCGCTTGCAGGACCTCTGGGAACGTCCTTCCTGATAGCAGACCGCCTGTTCGGACCTCGGCTTGGTTTATCCGAGGTGGAATTAGTCCTCGGCACGCCTTCTTGTGCCATTATGTCCCTAAATGACTTTGTCATTCACTAATACGGGCTCCTTTGGTAACATTTCCCTATTTTCGGACGGCCTATAGTCCTCAGCTTGGGCTTTGGGCCCAATACATACTTGGATAATGAACCCTTGGGCCCAATACCCCTACAGCTACAAAAGAATCATTTGGAACAATTTCTACAAAACCAATTCAACTGGCCTGATTCTTGATTTCCACAGTTGAACCTCTAGTTATTGTTTTTTTTTTTTTTTTTTCACTTTTTCTTTAATTTTTTATTTTTAAGCATAAACGGCAAGATTAGTGACTAGTTCCTGGTTGAACCGATCGAATTGACTGGTCTGGTCTAGTCTGGTTTTTAAAACTATGAAAAAACCATAATCTAGCTCCATACTATTATCAATAAAAAATTAACATTATCTTTTTTTTAGTGCAAAAGTTTGTGGTTTTGTCTTGTCTAATGAAAAATATAATTTTTTTTAGTAAGAAAAAAGAGCCGCACATGTATGTGTCACCCTAACTAGTGTTTTTTACATTTCTTAATTACTTGTGTTTCTTCTTCTATCTTAATTACTCTGATTTTTTTTTTTTTTTTATACAAGATAAAAATTCTACTCTAACCTAATAGAAGTATATATGTGTATGAAACTCCCTCCTAGAGACTTAAACTTTGGCCCTTGCCCTTCACACCTCATAACCCACAAACACTTATACTTATGGAGTAACGATCGCACCAAGGGTGTGCGGTGGTTAATTACTCTGAATCTTAACCCTAAAGGTATAGTCCAATCTAGCCAACGTATTCAGAGCTTCAATAATATTTTTGTGTCCTTTCTGGAGCTTCCTTTCTACCTCTCACTCGTTTGTTAGCTTTATAATCTCAATCTTTCTCTCTAGCTCTTCAACCTATGGAGGCAATTCATGTAATTTAGCGATCTGTCTAAAGGTGGATAGAATCAATAGACTGCAAATAAAAGGTGCTGCTGAAATACATGGTGAAGCACGAGTAATTAAGAAATGTAAAGAATTTCCTCAAAAAAAAAAAAAAAAAAAGAAATGTAAAGAACACTAATTATGCAGCACGTACAAGGCACGTGGGGCACTATTTTCTTACAAATGTGGAAAACAACAATCCGTTTGCGGATGTATTACTCTGTTTTCGATTAAATGTATATCCGTTTGTGGTTTATAAATTCCCAATAAAAAATAAAATACAACCAAGTTTTTAAGCAATCTAGCCGACGTATTTAGAGCTTCAATAATTTTTTTGTGTTCTTCTTTCCATACCTTTCTTTAAATGTCTCTCTCCTTTGTTATATTTAGGATCTCAAATCTTCCTTTTTTTAATTGTCTCTCTCCTTTGTTGTAGTGTTAGTCACGTACTGGAATTCATACAAGAAAGAAGTATCTACAAGAACAAATCCTATTAGGTTCTACAGTGAGTAGATATTTTGTGATAGTCGAGTTGGGGTAGGATTCTTTGAACTTGTAACCACTTGATTCTTGATTAATGGATTCTTCAGGAGTAATAACCTAAAATTCATTTGATAGGGTTTTTGCTTTGCGAGAGTTTTCCCTATCGTGATCAAGTGTGCATTTGTTTGGACTTTTTGAAGCCCAAAACGCGCATAAATAAAAAAGTTGGCAAAAAAATGTGTTTGGCTGAGCCCAAAACGTAACTTTTTAAAAAAAGTTGCGTTTTGGGCTCAGGCAAAATAAAGGTTTGAAACGCGCTGAATTTATGGACCTCTGAGGTCCATAAATCAAAACGCGCTGCTGGGCGTTTTGGCAATATTACCGTTGAACGCTGCATTTACGAAAATGCCCATAATATATATCACACAAACTCACAGTCTCACACAACTTCATCAGTTCTCTCACACTCACCCATCTCATCTCTCTGCTCTTCACGCCGCACGCCCTCACCCCCACGCCTCCCAGCCTCGCTCGATCTGCTCTGCGCTCTGCTTCATGGTAAGCTTCTTCCTCTTCTTCTTCTTTCTTTCTTCGTCTTCTTCAACGCGATTCTGATCGTGTTTTTTTTTTTTTTTTTTTTTCTGTCTAATCTGATCTGAGAAATACGTTTTGAAGGTAGAGATTTGCTACCAAAACACCAAGCAACATTGATCTGCTACCAAAAATCACCAGGTACCAACTAATTCAGAAGCGTTTTTTTTTTTTTTTTTTTTTTTTACCGAGTGTGGGAAATTTTTTTTCAGATCTTGCATGCTTTTGTTTTCTTCAGCTTCAGCTCTCTTTGATTTGTTTTCTCGCAACCCAGAAATAGATTAATGGGTATTGTTTTTGTTGATTGGAATTTTAGTTGATTAGAATTAGTTTTTTTGTTTTCTTGGCAACCCAGAAATATATTAATGGGTATTGTTTAAGTTTAAGCCTTGGAGAACGGATTCAGTGTTTATACTATCTGTAACAATGTTTTTATTTCTTAAATCTTGAATCAAAAAAGTTCAATCCAATTAAGCTTTGCGTTTTGTTCTATTCTTAATCTAGAAAAGAAAAAAAAAATTGCAATTATTTTTTGTATAGAATGCATAATCTGATCAGGATGAGGGATTGACTCTATTAAGTCTTCTAAGTCTTCATTCCCTAGGATTACATCCCTGTTTTTCCTTTGACTCTCTGGTGCATTGTGCCCTGCATCCAATTGCAGTCTTCCCTGCTTCTGTGGTGCAGCACAGGATGCACCCTGATGCTGCAATACACGCTGAGATGCACAGAACTGCTGCTTCCCCTGATACTGAGTGCTAATGTCCTGCTTGGAAGCTTGTTGCTGTAAAAGGCACACATTTGACTTAGGATTCCTTTTAACATGTCATGTTCAAGCTTAATTGGGTGTTGTCATTAGGATTGCTCCTTAAATTAATAGCTTTGAAGGTCACAAATTCCACCCCTTAGCTTTGATTGACTGTTTTTCTTTAAACGACCACCTGCAAGTCATATGACTATTAAAAATTGAATTCTTTATTTTGCCCTTACAATTTCTTAATATACTGAATATTTATAATCATGTGACCTGCACACAATCGGTAATTTTAATTGTCAACTAGGCTATATGTATAGACATGAAAAGAGTTTCTTGGAGTGGCACAGGATTCTAGCTCATAACTGTTACATATCTAAGTTTCCTCCGAATTTGGTCAAGAAATATGATCAATGGGCTCCCTTTATAAAAGTTTGGTAATAAATTCTTGTAAATATAAAGTAGAACTTTTAACAGACTAAATAATTTCCATATGTAGAGGTCAATGTGTGATATAAAGTTGGATAATAAATTCTTGTAAATATAAAGTGGGACTTTACAGTTTATACTTTTAGTGTGATATAAAGTTGGATAATAAATTAGTGTCACACTTGTTTATACTTTTATCTGTAATTTTCTTTTTAATTGGGTCGATGCATTTGTAACTTGTAATTTGTCTTCAACAGTGGCATGTTAATGAACAGCAGGTGCAAAAACTTGTGATCATGGGCTTTGCCGAGCTAGATGTGAGAAGTGCTTTGCAAGTTGTTTTTTTGTTTTTGGTACTAGGTTTGTAGGCATGCCTAATCTAGATGAGTATAAAGGTGCTTGATTAAGTTTGGTTATTCACTTTATTATTGAGTTCAAGATGAGCTCGACCTTAGGACTGAATGCAAATTTTATATTCATGATTAGTTCGTTAATTTTCAAAATATTTTTAACTTGTTAATGAGTTAGACTGAGTTAATTAATTAAGCAAGTTATACAAGTTTGATTTATATTGTATGCATTGTTCAAATATATGTGTATGGTTAGCATTGTTCAAAAAAGCTCAACATGATAATCCATTAACAATATGTAACTCTTTGAAATGATTATGTTTGGAAAATTTTAGTGCCTTATCTTTTTTTCTTTTTTTTTGAACTTTCCTACTAGAGGTTTTTTGCTAGATGATACATTTTGAATGTCAAATGTGTGCAGTGCTATCATGGCTTCTCACTGCGGCATGTATCAAGACTGGACGCCCCCAGATTGCAAGACGTGCCATTGAACTTGCTGAAACCAGGTTGCTAAAAGACAACTGGCCTGAGTATTATGACGGAACGCTTGGTCGATTTATTGGGAAGCAGGCACGTAAATCCCAAACCTGGTCCATTGCTGGTTACTTGGTGGCAAAGATGATGCTTGAAGACCCATCTCATTTGGGCATGATATTACTTGAGGAAGACAAACAGTTGAAGCCTGTGCTCAGAAGATCAAATTCATGGACTTTCTAATGCTATTTATCTTCTTCTTTTTTTAATTTTTCTTTGTCCACCTGGCCTGTTCAGTAAGGATAGTGGCAGATTGCTAATTGAAGCTTAATACAATTTCCTTTTTAACTTTCAGGTTCCCACCAATAAATCCTTTGTAGTATGTACTATTAGTTCTTTTGCTTGTCTATAACTGCTATAGAATAGTAATTCCTTCTCCATATTTCTCTCTTGCAAGGGATATTTATTGCTTTCAAGGAGTTATGTCAATCTCCTACATCAGATGAATGCAGCCTCCCTCTTATCATCTTTTTACATTTTTATTTTGTGCTTCATGATGATAAAAATTATTTAGATTTAATTAATATTAATAAGAAGTTATTAATAGTAATAACAAATAATTATGACACTTAAAAAGAAAAATTGCCCAAATATTATTAAAATAATACCAATAATATATATTTATTATTATTATTATTTAGTAAGTATATGAAATAGATGATTTAATAAGTATGAAATAAACTCACATCCACAAAAAAAAAAAAAAAAAAAAAGTATGAAATAAATTCTCTTATATATACATTGTCCTTTTTGGTAATTTACCCCTCAAAAAGCCACTTTTATAAGTGCTAGCCAAACACTCAGCTTTTTCATTATGCATTTTTTAACAGCTTTTACCAAACACTCAGCTTTTTGAAACTCCACTTTTTCATTATGCACTTTTAACAAAACTCCACTTTTTCATTATGCACTTTTTTAAAAAGCTGAACCAAACTCACCCCAAATCGTCGTGTCAAACTTATTTTTCCCTATACTCTAATTTAAATTGGTGATTCGATTGTGCCTTAACCTGATTTGCATATAATACTGAATAATTAATCAACTTCGGTAATTGGATTAATTAATTGTGTTCAATCTAAAACCCAATAAGTAGTACCAGAGTAAGGCACACTCAACTAGGGTCTATTCGGTTATAGATGTTGCTTACCCATAATTCTAATTTTATATAAAGTGGTGAAATATTTTAAAACATAAACTTACTTGAAAATTACACTTGAATAGAACTTACAATTAAAGGTGATAAAGAAATAGAAAAAGAGAGGATTGCAAATGAGGAAAAAAAAATATCAAGATGGTTTTTCTCCATTGTATCTTTCACTTGAGAATGACTAGCCTTATCTTTCTTATTCTTTTGTTATCACTTGGCTTTTTCCTCGTGCTTTCCTCCTTGTAATTTCCTTTCCCAAATGGGTTGACATGGACTGAAGAGTCTTCACAGTTTTCCCATTCATGATTTTTGCTTCACTTTATGACTTTTGATTCAATTGCTTGTCTGCCTTCGGAATTATTTAGGAAAAAGATAACAGCTCACTTGCTTTACCTTTTGAGATAGTCTTCAATAGTCATCATATTATATAATGTTGAGAAAGATGTCACCATGTTCACACTTAAACGTAGACAATTATATCTTATATTCCTTTTCGTACGTATGAGACTATTAAAACAATTGTGATTGGACCTTGGCTTTTTCGACGAAGGTTTGGTTTTGATCACTTGGACTGAATAATTGATTTTGAATCTGCATTTTCAGATCAGCGAGTATGAGGCAATGTTTGGTATCCCTAACAAAAATAACTTTTACTGCTTCCAACTTTTAAGTTTTATCCCAAAAAGTTCAGAAGTTTTAATGTCCGTTTCAAAATCTTATATCCCAACTTCTACAGCCAAGCATTATCATATTGCGACATGCAAATGGCAAAGAGATATTAATAACTATTAAAATATATGTATAAATACAAAAATTCTTTCATAAAAGAGACATCAATTCTCTCATTCCCGGAATATTGAAGTTATTACATCTATGTTTGTAAGTGCATCAATGATTCGTATAAACTAAGAATAGGGTTGTGAACTTGTATTGTAATCATGGTTGTTAAAATCGCGATCTGGATCGTAAGATCGCACGATTTTACGATCTCACATCACCAAAACGTTTAGAATCGCACTAGGATCGTAAAAATGGTAGGATCGTAGGATCGTATGGGATCCTACCGATTCTACCGATCCTACCAAAACATCAGTTTTTGGTTATTTTTTTTTATTTTTTTTTATTTTTTTTTTTCTATCTATGTTGTGATGGTATGGCTTTTTTTTTTTTTTTTTTTAATTTTATAAAATTATGTTAACCTAAGCAAATGTTTTCTAGTTTTTAGTTCACTTGTAATAAAAATAAAAGAATGCTTCATCATTTCTAAATGAAGAGTTTATATTGGTTTTGCTACATTTTAAAGCTATAATGTTGTTAAATTTGTTTGATCAATATACTAATTTGTGTTATAATATTACTAAAATGTTTTTCTTATATATAATTTTATTAGTATGCTTGTATTTGTATATTAATTGATTTTTTTGAGCATGCTCTGTAATTGTTGCTGAGCGGTATAACTTGAATAGTTAAGTGTGAAGTTGTATCTTGATCTCTTTTGCAGCTCTAGTATTCAAATATACAATGTCTACATAGATGATAAAATGTTTGATGATGATTAGGACGGTGGTCATAAGAACCCTATAATGATAATAATTAAATGTTCACTTTACCTTAATATTAATCTTGCTTTTGGATTTCATAATTTAGTTAGCTAGTTTCCATTTGATAACTTATTTTGGATTTTAAACTTGGAACTTAGAACTTGGAAAATATTTTCATATTGTTGATAAATATTTTGGTATTTGGTTGCTAATTAAACATTTATTGAACTTTTTAGATACATTGGGTCAAAACCTAAATATATTTGTTTCGTTAATATAGACGTAGCGATGTAAGATATGCAAATTACATCATATAATACAAATTTTTGTTTTTTTATGAATAAATTCACAATTTACGTGATTATTTAACATACAAAGTCATTATCAATGTGTTTTTTGCTTTAAATATGAAAATATGTAGGATCTTACGATCCACGATTCGATCTTACGATCCACGATCCCACCTAGTTCTCACGATCCTACGTAAGATCCCGATTTTGACAACCTTGATTGTAATCGTAGGATTTGTTATCAATGAAATAACTATTGTGTTTCGTTGTTCTCATAGTCAACTTGTGCATTATCTCAAAAAATCCTGTTGAGTTAGGTTGTTAATGCCTTGCATAGTGTTTAAATCACTGTGAGCACAGTCAGGAGACAGAAAAATTGGTTTATACTCAAACTTCCATAACAATTAATGTGTCTAAGATTTAACCCCTTGATACTTTTAGCCATGATTCAGTGGAACTTAAAACATATAATTTTTAGTCGTTTTGTTAGGAAGTTACCAGCCTACAGGAGCAAGGGGAGGTAAAGTTGCACCTCTCAGCTAGACTTGTTGACCTGAAACCCCACGAAAGACTTGGAACAAAATATAATTTCTCTCTTTCACTTCATTTTCCTTTTTAACAACCAATAAGGTTCAATAATTTAAAGTTGTTTTGCTAGGAAGATGCTTTTTTTGGGGGGGCACTTTCTCTCTTCATGTCACATCCTGATTTCTTTGCCTCTACCTAACTTATCATATTACATTTCACAATATTTTTACAATAAATTTTATGTAGTAAATTATATTTGGTTTCAATAGGAGTTTACCATTAAAATTATTTTTTTGCCTACTAAAAACAGCTTATAACTTAGGATTTGTAGCATTTCTTGCTATCTCAAAACCTCCATTTATAAAATATCAATATTTAATGGAATGCTATTGAATCAAATGACAGACATTGTTGAAAAAAAGATGATTTTTCGTTTGATGAAACAAAATTTGGATTTATCATCCCTTAGCCAAAAAAATATGTGGCCATGAAATTGGGATTAAGCAGAACAATATTGACTGGTTGATAGAGTCAGGGAAACACCTCTTTCTACCATATTTTGGAACTTAGTTTCGTGGAATATATATATACACACTTAACAAACTATTATTCTATTAATAGGTGCTATTAGGGTATTTGTTAATAGACAAATTGAAGAAAGTTTTGATACTATCTTTATGAAAAATATAAAAAAATTTCAAACCACTACTCAATATCCAATTTCTCAACAAAAAAAAAAAAAAATACTTAGCATTCTTTATCTCAATATATTAAAATGATTCAAAAAGTTAGTTATTGTCATGTTAACTTCTAAAAATAGTCTTAATTTAATTAGTTTATCCTTATTCTAAAAACGTTAAAAATAAGGTTAAAACCGTAAATTAACCAAAATTAAAAAACAAAAGATCTACAAAATAAAAACAAAATTATTATATAATTTTATATTATATTTGAAATGATGTACAGCTGTACAGCACTTCACCGTTACATTGCCAGCCAGTTTCTCAAAAAAATCAAACATTCAGCCAGCCATAGCCGCAGACACAATAGAAACTGAATTCCTGGTTGATCTGGTTTCAAGCAGATGCCGTGTGAATTCCTTTTCCTCTCTCACTTACAAACAACAGTATCCATTCATTCCTTTTAAAGGAACGCAATATAGAAACTGAATTCCGTTTTTTCAAGAGACTTCTTGAGCTTTTCAGTTAACTTCTGCAGTTTCCTAAACATGTAAGAGTCAATTTTCGAGCAGATATTATCTCTTCTCCTTTTTGAAATTAACCAAAAAAAAAAAAAAATCACATCAAATCTTTTCTTTCTTCCTTAATTTATTTTCTTTGTGTGTTTTTTTTTTTTTTTTTTTTTTTTTTTTTCATCATCATTTGTTTGAATATATATTTCTGATACATATCATTATTGTGTTTCCAGATTTACCAATATATATTTCCGATGGAGTTTGGCACGGGAAGCACCTCTTCATCTTTTCCATCTTCCACCTTTGGATACACATACGATGTCTTTCTCAGTTTTAGAGGCGAGGATACCCGCAATAATTTTGTAGGCCATCTATATACTGCTTTAGATAATAAAGGCATATATACCTTCAAAGACGACGAAAAACTCCAACGAGGAACAATCATTAAGTCTGAACTCTTTAAAGCAATAGAAGAATCCAGATTTGCTGTCGTAATTCTATCAACAGACTATGCTTCATCAAGCTGGTGCTTGATTGAATTAGCAAAAATTATTGAGTGCATGGAAAAGACAGGACTAACAGTTTTGCCTGTTTTTCACCGCGTGGATCCAAGTGATGTACGAAATTTGAGGGGGGTTTTTGAAAAAGCCTTTGCTGAACATAGTGTTCGTTTTGAGGATAAGATAGATGAAGTGAACAACTGGAGAGATGCTTTGGTAAAAGTTGCCGATATTGCTGGATGGGATTTACGTCATAGGTAAGAATTTCTTCTGAAAACTTTTGGAGAATGATGTTAACGATCATTATTTATGATTACTTGCTTGCACATTTCTTTTTATAATTTTCTAGTCGAATTAGAGAAATCTTCAATTAATTTCCCCTCTATATTAGATAAAATTATAATAAGCTCAAATAGGCAACTCTTGGGTAACTTGATATTTCCATTCATTTAGATAGAAAAGTGTTAAAATTAAAAAGATACCAAGATCCAGTCCTAATTCTAGCAAATAATTCTTTTTTTGCTTTAAGTGTAAGTAAAGAATTCTTAATTTTACTTGTATTGCGAGTATTAGAACTCTGGATTACTTCAAGATTTAGTATACACACATGGATTAGATCAGGATTTAGTATACATACAATACAATTCAATGTCTTCAACTCAATAGTAACTTAGTAAGCATATATTATAACCATTTAGGCCTTTCCGCCTTGGAATATTATGGCTGACCCACGTTAATTAATTCCATTTGTTTTTTCTATGTTCTCTTTCTTTCTTTTTTGTCTTTTTTATTTTTACCTTCATATTTTCCTATATAATTTTAATAAGGTACCATATTTATATTTTATTTTTTCTAATAAAAGAAGTCTTAATAATTTATTATGGCATTGTACGTTATATTTGTTAGAAACCCGTTTGTATCTCATACAAAACAATATCTACTTCCTTGATGCTAGAAATCACTAGCTTTAATGAGCTTTGGACTTTTTGTCAACTCTTGACAAGCTAAGATTACTATTCATATTTTATTCAACTACTAAAATATAATTGAACTCTAGATTTTATTAATAAAATATTTATCCCAAGGCTCTATTATTAATATTCGACCCCTTTATAAAATCACTTATAGTGAAACAAAATCATAAAAGTTACTGTCACTTTGTAAATCACTACATCTTATTTCCTTGAATCCCAAGTTAAATATTTCAATTATTCATATATTTATGAAATCTAATTTCATTAAATACAAACTTTAGTAACTCTTTACTAAATTGGTTGGGCCAAACACTTTGAATGATCAATTCCCAATAAACTTATCTCAAGAGGATGTTTTGTGTTTTTAGAAAGAGATTATGGATTTTATCTTGAGAATGTGTGTTCCCACAAAACTACATACAATTACCTAACATGCAAAGGTTTTGACCGTGCAATATCTCACTCTGGTATCGATCGAAGCAACCAACATTTCATGTTTGAGTTCACCATTCTCTCAGAATTGAGAGTCTATGTAAATAGCAGTTATGAAATTTATTGTTTAATTTAGGTGACAGTAGTTAATAGAACAATAAATCTCACAACGGTCCAGTTAAGTGTACTTACACACTTAAAGACACAAACATATCAATCAAAAGTCTACACTTCTGTGATCAAGACAAGTCATCAAATTGATATGTTATAGTCTTCATGAATGAAATGCCTAATTTCACCATTGACCATGAACTAGGATTTATGACTTCACAAGGACTTGTGATTTAGATCTTTACCATGCAAATCTTATTCCAATACAAGGTCTTTCTCCCCATGTTCGAGGACCCTTGGGCCAAAGTCACAAGACTTTTTGTGGTATTTTCTATTTATAAGACTACAACACCTATGGATTGGTAAATAATCAAATATGGAATACCTTTCTTAGTAGACAAGGAATACTTTTGTTGGTGGACAAGGAATACCATCATTGGAGAACAAGGAATAGACTTTTTTTTTCACACCAAGAAAACCCAAAACAAACCAAATTAGGAATTTGAGACAATTTCTAACATACCCGTCCTTGGATCTTTAATGTACTGATCTTTAAGGTTCAAATTCTAATGGAGTTAAATTTACTCTCTTTGGTATAAAAACAGAAAAATGGAGTCTATGGAGAGAGAGAAGTATGTCATATTTGGGTTGGTTGGGAAAATAACCATAGTTTTGAAACCCAGTGATCTAACTGAATTAATTGGGAACCAGCTCAAGAGTTGGAACCCCCACTCGGGTGGTTGTCATATCGGACAATTAAAGGAAACTTACGGGCCCATAAGTTTCCTTTAATTGTCCAATATGACGGCTAAATGCTTGGTTTTTGTTAGGAATGGAAAACCGTTTATGGAAAACCGGCTAAATACATTTTTAAGAATTAATTAGCTCTATTTAAATCGTTTAAAAAAAAAAAAAATCGTTTATGATACCTACCAATAAAATAATAAAATTTTTATATTAGTTTTTTTTATCGGAATTTTATATTAGTTTTTATTATAATAAAATAATTAGCATTTATCATTATGACTAATATACAGCTCAATTCTCTTTATAACTAAAATACTTGAAAGATTAATCGTAACTTTAATGTCTTTTTCATATTTTATTATTTCTATTTTTTCTTATAAAATATGTGAAAATAACCACCCGCACGCCCTTGGTGTGATGGTCACCCTACAAACATTTATACTTTAGGTGAAAATAAGTGCTTGTTACTTGTTACCTGTTTTTCAAAATTAAATAAATTTGTTTACTTTCAAAAGTTCAATGTTTAATTTGATACTTTTGATAATATATAATTTAATTTGGACTCTCCCTAATTTATAGGGTTCAAAGTGAAATTTGCCCCCTTTTTTCCATCATTTTCCTTTTTCCATTTAAATAAATGATTGGCATCATCTTTCTCAATTGTCATCACTTACGAATGAACTCAATAATCTTTAAAGTGAAATTTGCCCCTTTTTTTTCTTTTTACATTTAAATAAATTATTGGCATCATCTTCGTCATCACTTACAGCTCAATTTTTTTGTAGAGAAAAATTCTTGTAGCAACGAAAGCTTTAAGAATTTCTAAAGCTGAATTAGAAAAATAGTGAAGCTACAAGCCTATACTTAATATAATATGACATGCTACAAAGAAAAGAACTAGAAATAGTTACAAAAAAATTATGAATCATATTAAAACTGAAATAATGCTAGCTATCCGAAGCATTATTGAAGGCTGTTAATTTCAGATTCAAAAAGGCAGTTGTTTCGAATAAAAATAAATAAAAAGGCAGTTGTTTCTTTTCAATCATTCCAAACAAAGACCACTGTGCAGATCCTTTTTCCTTTTCTTTTTCTATTTTTGGGCAAGTAATTAACCACTTCGCATATCACTTTCACCTAATTACGACTTTTTTTTTTCCTGCCTTCCACAACGGCACTAACTTATGTTTTCTCTAGTACAGCTTTAGTAAGCAAAGATAAAGTATTCAGGCAAATGATAAGTCCAGATGCCCAACTATGTAGGGCAAATTTTGTTTGGTCTATTTGTTTTATCTTTATTTTTCTTTCTTTCTTTCTTTCTTCCTATATTGAAATTTAGAATTCCTTTTTTTTTTTTTTTGAGAACAGAATTCCCTTTTCTATAGTAATAAATTGAAATTTATGAAGTATTTTTTTCTGAGCCTTTTGCCTCTTTTTCTGACTCAATAAATTTTTTGTTCAATATTCCTCTTTGTAGGAGCGAGTCACCAGTTATTGAAGAGATTGTCAGGAAGATATATGGTCAGTTGAATTCTATATACTCAAATGTTCACGAGGATTGTGTTGGACTGGACTCTCGTGTGACAGA
>JARYZH020002123.1:0-18414 GCA_030021035.2 Notholithocarpus densiflorus | reverse complement strand
CTTAATTTTAAGTCTAACCTCAATCTTACATTTAACTTTCAGTTTCAAGGATAATTTGATTTGACCTAACTTGCTATGTTTTCTCTTATAATATTGTTTTTTTTTTTTTTTAATTATAAATTTAGCCCAACGTTGGAAATTATAATACATATTTTAAACGATTGCTTGGAACTCGTAAAATGCATACCTAAATTAGCATAAAAAAAATGAATTTAAAATGGACAAGATTTCTCGTGGATGTTCTTCAAATTATTAGATGTCAATTACAACTAATCAGCCTCTTGACATGAGCAGGTTTATATACACATATGATGATTTAATTACGTTGTATTTGATTATAAAATGGATTCATGGATCTTTCCATGAAGGAATGAGGTTTGTAATTTAAGATTTCTTGTCATCCATGAGTTCAAAAGGTTTAATGCAATACTCAAGTGGATTTTGGTTGATCTTTCGTGAGACAATGTGTGTCCATGCTTGTTTTGTACCAACAGACTATTCTTGGTTTGTAAAGGGATATTGAAAATTCAGACTAAACTTGGTTCTTGCATACTTATAGTGCATTTTCAAATTATCACTGCTTGAAATCGGTGTTTATGCTAGATGTGGGAAAAGGTGTACATACATATAGTACATTTTCCAAAACTATGACATAAACTTACGCAGCAACCAAAAATAAAATAAAATAAAACAAAGAAGCTTGACATGAGTTTTGCTAAGCTAGGGATTAATTACTTAATTACCCCTCATAGCCCAACAAAAAATTTTGATGGTGAGTTTGGTGACAATCTTGCCCATTCCAAAGAACAATATGGGCCCCACAATAAACTCAAAGGTCCCTTTTATAGGAATAAATTTGCCCTCTTTTTCCATCAAAATTGTTTTTGTCTTTTCATTTAATTTTTTTTATGAATTTCCTTTAAGAAATTTTTTACTTAGAATATATAAATATATATATATATATATTATGGGTCGTTCTACCGTACCCCCAAAAAAAGGGGGGTACGGTACCCCCTAAATCTGAACTCTCTATTTAGTACTGTTTTAATCTTGACCATTGATGTAATTTTAATGGGTTTTGGTTACCAGTTAAACAGGTTTTATATATAAACCAAAAATTATAACATTCATCAAACTTTTCTCTCTCACGTTTGCTTCTCTTAAAGCATCCTCAAATTTGTCTCTCTAAACAAAACCCTCAAATCACAGCTAAAACCATACAAGAACCAGACAGCTGGAGTCGCACACCCATAACCTCAAATCGGTGGCACTTCTTCTCATTCAATCCAACTCGTCGGCACCGCTCTCTAGTTTCTCTTGCGTTCTCTACATCTTTGTTTCTCTCTCATGTTCTCCACTCCTCTCAGATTGTTTCTTCTTGCATTCTCAGGTGAAGGTTTCTTCAAAGATGAAAATCGTTTTGATATCTTAAAGGCAAGGATCAAAACAATAAAATTCTAATTTCAAAGTCGTTGCTTTGTTTCCTTTTTTCTTTATTTTTAGGATTACCCATTTGAAAACGTAGATATATGAACTCTTTATTTCATTGATTTTCATGTGGGTATTGTGTATGGGCTGGGTGAGGAGGAATCCTCAATCTTTTTCATGCAGTTTGTGTTGTTTTATTGTATTTTCTCTGTATTTCATTCACTCCGGTTCTATCGCCCTATGTTTATGTTGTTTCGGTTTATGGGTTCAATTTCAATGAGTTCTTTGGGTGTTATCCTGGGTTTTTGTGGCTGTGAATTTTAGAGGGCTTTTCAGTGGGTCTTTGGGTATCTGATTTTTCTGATGAGCCGTGGATATTCAATGGGTCTTTCTGTTTTCTGTGGGTCAGTGGGTTTTCATTGGGTCTGGGATTTTTCTGTTGATCTCTCTTGTTCTATCGTCTCTTATGTTGCTGTGAACTAAATTTTTTTGTTTATATTTCCTCCATGGAACAATTACAAGTTGCAGAGAAATTTTGTTTGTTGTGTTATTTATAGGATCAACAACCAATGTGTGTATGTGTTTCTTAATAAAGATTCTGCTTGATTATTGCAATAAAGAAACAGGAGTAGCAATCTTAAACTTTTTTATCACATAATGTTTCTTGCTTTTAATTTGTATTATTGATCTTATGTCATTATCATTAACATACATATTCATAACCCAATCATTTTATGGTACTTGATATACTGTAAAAGAAAAAGAAAATTACTTAAATGTGATATACAATTTTTGTATGCCAAACTTCAATTTCTTTTTATTTTTGACTAGTAATTGGAATAAGGACATGTCCAATTAAGTCACAAGATTTGTGTACATTCACTGTGTTGCTATTTGATCTGTTTGAAGGGTCTTGAGTATGCATGTGAATAGTTTAGTAGTAGAATAGGCATGTATATTCACAATGGACTTCTTTAAATGGAGGTGCAAAATGAGGCGATTAAAATTTCAACAAATGGTATTTTTTGTTGTGATAGGTACCCTAAAAAACGTTTAGGGATGCACACGGGCAGCCTACTTGTTTATTTGACTAGCTTGTGTGGAACTTGTGTGTCAACTGGGGTTGTGAATTTGAAGTCTATTTGCAACTTCTTGGCATGCTCCTAAATGTTCGATAGCATTTGGAGAGGATTAGCTGCTACCATTGATTCAAGATTTAAGGGTGAGCATATGCTGTATGAGGATCATGGTGAAAAAGTTATTATTTTTGCAAAGCCTTTCTCAGATGAACTATTTTATATGAAATCATTTTCAAGGTTTTAAAGCTAGGTGCTCATTGAATAATTGTCAATTAGCAGGGAATTTGCAATACTGTGTTGGCTTGGTAGTCATTGTCATCAGAGTGGGTTCTATGCTTCAAACTGTACCATCCAAACTGAGAAAGCTATAGCAGGAAACGCTTTAAGCTGTGTTTTCAAGTGGGTAACCTAGTTGCTTTGTTTGCCAATAGAATGACCTGCTAAATAGATATGTTAATGTCTCTAATTTTATATTCAGTAGTTTACTGTTTACCTTACTATAATTAGGTCTGATTCATTTTAACTTTTAAGAAAATATACTCAAACCTCTTTATAGTTGCTCTTTTTCCAATACAGTCAGGTGACATCTACACTAAATTGGTATGATGAATACTGTTGATGTTTTGAACTAATACGAGATATAGGGAATCAACCTCATAAAATAGTTATATTCAAGGATATCAAGGTTAAAGAAATTTGTAAGACCACATTTCAGTTAGTATTTACTTAGTTATTAGTGCTTTCTCAAAAAAATAAAAATAAAGTTATCAGTGGAAAGCCTCTCCTTCTATATTTATTTGTTGACACTTGAGATTTTTTTTGGATTGAGTAGTCAAGCTGGTTAAGTACAGTACAATGTTATATAAACTTAAATTCTTATTTTACCATTCTTCCCCTTTCTAATAAACTTATTAAGTTGTTAAGAGCTAATGAGTAGGATGAGGGAATGGTCAGATGAGAGAAGCACTGGAATAGAGCCTTTCATGAGCTTATTATGTGCTTTGATGGTCCAATCTACAAATGAATTCTTTTTTCCTTGTAATTGTAATTTGTCATACACGGAACACTTGGTTCATGGTTCATTATTTTAGATTTGTAGTCTTGGGAGAGTTAATTCATCAAATATTTTTCAGCCCCAATTTTATAATCTGCTAAATATATTACCCCCTTAGAATTTTACTGCTCCATATGTTGGACACTTGAAAATCTTGGCTTTTTAGCGCCTTAGTTTTTGAACTATTATGTTAATTGGCATATTATTGATTTCTAATACATTTTCTACACTGGTAAATGGACAGTGAAGCCAGTCATCTGCCAAAGCTGGAACGTTCAAGGAAAAAGTGGATGCCATCCATCGGCAAGATATTTGCGGACTGTTGTTAAGCATATACAACTTGTGAAAGAGCAAATTACTTTTAGTTGTTATAAAGTATTAGTTGTTGGAAAAATGTAGCTACAATGGTATTGATTCTAATGTGATATTATAGAGTTTTAGCCAAAAAAAAGTTATTGGGCGAAACTTAATTCATTTATGCATAGACTTTATCTGTGTTAAAAGTTAAAAGAATGACATTTCCATTGAAACAATTAATTTTTGGTCTATATTATATCTTAAAATGCTGCTATAGGAGATTTACTAAGATGTTGGCTATTTAAACAAAAACTTAAAAAAAGAAAAAAAAAAAAAGAAAAAAGAATTTGAGTCTATAAATTCCAATTCCACTAGGATAAAAATAAAAATATATACAAATCAGTAGAACCTGAGCCTATAAAACTAGAGTTCACCAAGGTGTTCTATGGGTATTTCAGTCACTTTTTCGGTTACAATGTCATTTCAGTCACTTTTTATGTTCTAAAGGTATTTCAGTCATTTTTTAGGTTTAGAGGGTATTTCAGGCATTTTTTAGGTTTTAAGGATGATGGGTAATTAAAAAGTACATATATTGTCCATAGGAGTCGGTCCAAAATATCCACGTCCAGAAAGGAAGGAGAAAAGAAGTAACACCAAAAAGGAGGAATGTCGTCTAGGATAAGAGACAAGTCGTCAACGGACAAAAGATCATGGATGATCAGCACTTCGTAAGTTCTAAGATGTTTTTTGCGAACCAAGAACGGTTGCACCATCCATTATTCCAAGATATGGGGTGAATTAAATTCGCTCCATTCTCCCCACTAAGTCCACCCATCTCCCATTATATTAGTGGCACCTAACAAGTAAACCCACTCCAAACTTTCTATAAAAAGGACCAAGTTTCACCAAGTTAAGGAAGGTATTCATCCATTTTTCATACTTGAGTCATTGGAAGAAATACTAGCTTAACCGTCGGAGAGTTCTTGGCTGATTCACCCCTGTCACCTTCGATAGATTTTCAATGGTATTTTGGTCATTCTTAGGTTTCAGGGGCATTACAGTCATTTTATAGGTTCTAAGGGTATTTTGATCATTTTAGAGGGAATTGGGGGAATTTTGGTCATTTTTTAGGTTTTGGGAGAATTTCAGTCATTTCTAAGGTTTTTGGGGTCATTTTGGTCATTTTTAGGTACTAAGGGTATTTCAGTCTTTTTAAAGTTTCTAAGGGTATTTTTAGATATTATCTAGGTATAGGGGGCATTATGGTTATTTTCTTTTCTAAGGGTATTTTGGTCATGTTTTAGGTTTCATGGTTATTTTAGTCATTTTTTAGGTTTTATGGTAATTTCGATCATTTTTTAAGTTTCAAGGTCATGTGGTTATTTTTTTTTGTCTTAAGGGTATTTTGGTCATTTTTAGATTTCATCGTTAATTCGGTCATTTTTTAGGTTTTATGGTAATTTTGGTCTTTTTTTAAGATTCAGGGTCATTCAATCAAAATTTTTTTTTGTTCTAAGGGGTATATTGGTCATTTTTTAGGTTTCGTGGTTATTTCGGTTATTTTTTAGGTTCTAAGGGTATTATGGTCATTTTTTTTAGGTTTCCAGGGTATTATGGTAATCAATGAGAAAAAAAAGGAACCATCAATTTTGACATATACTTGTCATTGTCCCTATATGTATTTTAAACCATTCCAATGTGGGATTGCCATCTTCATCCTCATTTTTTGCTACAAACATATATATAAAGAAATAAGTAAGTAAAAAAGTGACTTCAATGGTGGGCCCAAATGTAAAAGTACGGTCAGATATGATATTGGTACTACTTAATGTGATGATGGAACAGTTAAATGTGAGAAAAAAAATAAGGGAACCACTAAATGTGACAAAAGTATTGTCAAATATGATGTTGGTATTGTCGAATGTGATAATGGAACCATCAAATGTGAGAAAAAAAATAATAAGAAAACCACCAAATGTGACAAAAGAAAAGTCACATGTGATATTGGAACTACACAATGTAAGGATGGAACTGTCAAATGTTAGAAAAAATAAAGGAACCGCCGAATATGACAAAAGTACAGTCACATGTGATATTAGTACGGCACAATGTGAGGATGGAACCGTCAAATGTGAGAAAAAAAGTAAGGGAACCACCAAATGTGAGAAAAGAACTGTCACATGTGATGTTAGAACTGCACAATGTGAGGATGGAACCATCAAATGTGATAAAAAAGCAAGGGAACCACCAAATGTGAGAAAAGAACTGTCACATGTGATGTTGGAACTGCACAATATGAGGATGAAACCGTCAAATGTGAGAAAAAAAGTAAGGGAACCACCAAATGTGAGAAAAAAACTATCACATGTGATGTTGGAACTGCACAATGTGAGGATAGAACCGTTAAATGTGAGAAAAAAGTAAGGGAACCACCAAATGTGAAAAAAGAACTGTCACATGTGATATTGGAACTGCATAATGTGAGGATGGAACCGTCAAATGTGAGGATGGAACCGTCAAATGTGAAAAGAAAAAGTAAGGGAATTACCAAATGTGACAAAAGAACTGTTACATGTGATATTGAAACTACACAATGTGAGGATGGAACCGTCAAATGTGAGAAAAAAAAGTAAGGGAATCACCAAATGTGAGAAAAGAACTGTCACATGTGATGTTGGAACTGCACAATGTGAGAATGGAATCGTCAAGTGTGAGAAAAAAGTAAGGAAACCACCAAATGTGACAAAAAAACTGTCATATGTGATGTTGGAACCACACAATGTGAGGATGAAATCGTCAAATGTGAGAAAAAAAAGTAGGGGAACCACCTAATGTGAGAAAAAAAACTGTCACATGTAATGTTGGAACTGCACAATGTGAGGATGGAACCGTCAAATGTGAGAAAAAAGTAAGGAAACTACCAAATGTGAGAAAAGAACTGTCACATGTAATGTTGGAACTGCACAATGTGAGGATGGAACTGTCAAGTGTGAGAAAAAAGTAAGAGAACCATCCAATATGACAAAAGAACTGTCATATGTGATGTTGGAACCGCATAATATGAGGATGGAACCGTCAAATGTGAGAAAAAAAAAGTAAGGGAACCACCAAATGTGAAAAAAAAACTGTCACATGTGATGTTAAAACTGCACAATGTGAGGATGAAACCGTCAAATGTGAGAAAAAGTAAGAGAACCACCAAATGTGAGAAAAGAACTGTTATATATGATGTTAGAACTGCACAATGTGAGGATGGAACCGTCAAATGTATAAAAAAAATAACCTGGTGTAGCAGGTTACCTATTAGTGGGTACCGTACACCCTCCCCCTTTTTTTTGGGGGTACCGTAGAATTACTCATATTTTATTATGTCAAACATCCATTGAAAAGGAAAATATAATATTTTCTATTATGTTTACGAGTGTTATGCCTGTGCAATGCACGGCTTAATTAAAAAATTATATGTAAATAAATCATAATTAATGAACCATAGGAATAAAGCCACATTAATTTATAAATATAATTGAGTCACTTTATACAACCACCATTTATGACTTCGTAACTGTTTTTTTTAGAAACTTCATGACTCCATAACTTGTAATGATAAAATACGTAAAATATATCAAAAAAAAAAAAAAAAGCAATATGACATATCCAATATAAAAAAAATTAAAAATGAAAAATATCTCGCCTTTATGCTCCACATGTTTGGCTTCGTAGAACCCTTTACAAATGTTTTTGCAAAATTAAATATTTATAAGTATCAATAAAATAAATGATGAGCGAAATGAATATAAAAAAAAAAGATTTGGAACTAAATCATATATATATACTTCCGTGCGGCTTAATTCACAAAGCATGAATTGCATGAAATAAACTAAAATACCTAAAAAAGAAGAATGAAGATATCAAAATAGCTATAACTTCTTATAAACAAATTTGAAAGTTAAGCCATAGAGAGTATTTCAAACTACATGAAATTTCTTATATGCACAAAACCTAATCAACATGACAATAATTCTGGTTGTTATTGATTAGAATTTTAATTTTATTAGGGGTTATTATGAAACACCATACTTTTATGTTTAGCATAAATCTACCTAAATTTTCTAAAAAGAAATGGCAATGCACTAAGACATGCAAATCTAAATATTAGAAACTAAAACAAAGTGATTTTTGTATGATGAAAATTAAAGATAGAGATCAAGGTTAATTTACCTGATTGGCACATCCAATACCAAAATGAAGAAGCAAACTACAAACAATAAGCATCCAACCCTTTAAGCAAAATCATTGATAAATGCACCAAGTATTCTAACCTAAAGCATTGTAGTGTCCCACTTCTATATCTATATAGAAATAACACTAATGATATAAGAAAAAAATAGAGAAGGGTTGCAATACTTGCAGTATGTTACCTGAAATTTGAAGATCATAGCCAAAAATTGAATCACTCGTAACTGCAAGCATGTTATTAAGAGTTATGACTTTGGCAATAAGTTTTCATGGATAATCAAAAATACCTCCATTAACATTAACATAAGATGAGAATTGAGTAGTAATACCATTTGGCGAGGTCTTGCATGCCAAAAGTGCATCCTTCTTGGGCTATTATTGTGAACAACAATTTGTATAATGAGTAAAATCAATAAAAAAATAATTTGTATATCCTATGTAAAACGAAGCAAAGATCATATTGAAAGCAGGAAGAAATTTTATACAAAATTATGTCTCATTATAAAATGAAAACTATTTTTTTTTTTTTTAAAAGCTAACTTGAAAAGAAAATAAAAATCACACATCCATTAGCATCGTTGAAGCTTCCATTACTTACCTAGCATCGTGATTGAAGTTTTATTATTTCATTCAAAGTCACACCTATATTATATAGGTGTTAGATACATCGTATAGAAGTTTGATTGAAAGAAGGCCTCCAACTCTTCACGCCTAATGTTTTTAAAGAATTGTAAGTCTATCCATAATTCCTCTTATGCACAGATACTCTTGCATTGTTTTCGTGGTGTGAGTGGGCAGATTTGTATGATTATAATTTTGTGATATGGATTACATCTTGTAAGATTATAATTTTTGTTAAATCTTATCCTTTAATCAAGAGTTTTGTAGTTTGATATTCTAATAAAAGATTATTAATTTAATAATAATAACTTGAGGAAAATAAAAACAATGAAAACGTGGGATGAGATTTAAATTTAGAAATTTTTATAATAAACTTTTAATTAGAGTAGAATTAAAATTTCTAAAATTTAGATGATAAAATTTTATCAATAAGGATTAGATGAAGAATTTGGATTGTAATCAAATTAAGATTTTTATTAACTTAGAAATTATAGCAGAATAAAAATTATATATATTTTTTCTTAAATTTTATCTATAAGGATTAGATGAAGAATTTGGATTGTAATCAAATTAAGATTTTTATCAACTTAGAAATTATAAGATAATAAAAACTATATATATATATATTTTTAAATCTAAAAATCTAAAAACATTTTTGTAATTTGGTGAAGCCATTTGGCACAACCACGGCTTCTAAGCCCAACTTTTATTATATAGTATATGATGTGGGCACCGAATACTACTTGGATAACGGTATTTGGGCCCCTAATTAATTTCTATGTGGGCTACTTTGTAATCCTACTAATGGGGCTCCCAACTTAGCTTGGTGTGTCTCCTCCAAGCCTTAATCCGATTCCCTCTCCCTGGTTTCCCTCAGTTCTCAGTGTTTCCCTATGTCTTTCTGTCTGTAACTCACTTCCTCTCTCTCTCCCCAATTCTTCCAACCCCCAAACACTTATCACCTTCCTCGTTTTATAGACTCTCGTGAGTGGTAAGATCATCATTGTTTTCCCACTTCGCACACATTCCTACGTTTATCAGAATCCTAAGGGATCCTCGCGACTTTAGAGGATTCCCTTGAAACTTGTTCCAGATGCAGAACAATATTTGGGGATGGTTCCTCAATAGCACTATCGGACCCCGACTGTCGTATTGCTGGGTGCGCATCGCACCCCGACCCACATCTAGCCGACCTCATAAGAGTCTCACAGGTCGCCTTTCCCTCAGTCACAATTTGGATCGCGGGGTTGGGCCCTCCAAGACAAGGCCTAAGTCCAACTCTCTCCTAGTGTCCCAAACTCAACACATTTGGTGGGCCGCAGGCCTCGGGCTTGGCTCTAACCAAGGTGACAGACATGACTGCTCGAGCTCAACTCACCTACAATTTA
This sequence comes from Notholithocarpus densiflorus, assembly GCA_030021035.2. Taxonomy (NCBI): domain Eukaryota; kingdom Viridiplantae; phylum Streptophyta; class Magnoliopsida; order Fagales; family Fagaceae; genus Notholithocarpus; species Notholithocarpus densiflorus. The sequence goes on along the minus strand of JARYZH020002123.1, from coordinate 8,311 downwards.
AAATCTATAAAATGTAATTAGATGTTTGAAAAAAAAAAAGTAAGAGTTATAATCATTAAAAGGAAAAAAAATTATTAAAGATGATATAAAATAATGAAAGAACCCATGTTCTTAACAAATAATTTGCTACTTTTCATGAAAATATGTGCATAAGAAATGATGTATAATTATAGTTACATAATAAACTCAAAAGTTCAAGATTATTTTTAAGTTAAATTTTGAAGTTTATATGCATATATGTTCATAGTTGTTGAGGCCCATTTTTTGACAAAGGGCCCAACAGCGGAAGAAGCCCAACAATAAGGAAAGATGAAAGAGAAAAGAGTGGAAAGAGGTAATTAGCCCAATGGGCCAACATGGTAGGAATGATAGCCAGCAGGCCCATGGGCACAACAAGAGGTAAAAGTAAAGTAAATGGGCTGTGGAAGCCCAAGGAAAGAGGTAATAAGCCCAATGGGCCAACATGGTAGGAATGACAGCTAGTAGGCCCATGGACATAGTAAGAGGTAAAAGTAAAGTAAATGGGCCATGAAAATCTAAGGAAAGACGTAATAAGCCCAATGGGCCAACATGGTAGGAATGACAGCCAGCAGGCTCATGGGCACAACAAGAGATAAAAGTAAAGTAAATGAGCCGTGGTAACCCAAGGAAAGAGGTAATAAGCCCAATGGGTCAACATGGGAAGAATGACAGCCAGTAGGCCCCTTGACACAGCAAGAAAAGAAGCAATAGGAGCAAAAGTAGCGTTAGTTTCATATTGGGTTTGTTCTGTAAGTTTTTGCTAGAAATTTAATGAGGTGATATTGGGTTTTAATCTCCACCATAGGTTTGTAAGTGGATGTGCAGCAATTTCATTTAAAACAAAATGAGATATCTTGTTAAAAATTTACTCGAGGTAAGTCAGACTTGAGTAATACTTCCAACTATTTAAAACTATTTTAAGTCCATCAAAAACTACTTCAAGCTCATTCTATTTAGATCCCATTTGAAATTACTTCCAATCTATTTAAAACCTAGATTTTCTTACAAAAACTTATTATTAGTTCAAATATAAAATTGAATAACAAAGTATACTATGCTCTAATTTTTTTTTTTGAGAAACTTCTAAAAATTGGTTGTAAATATCTTATTTGAAAAATGCATGCATGAAATAAATTTATTGCATCACTATAACATAAATAAGTTAAGAAGTAACATAAATTGTTTTTCCTGAAATAAAATAAAGAAGCACATGCATTTTCTACCCAATAATAATATTAAAATGTTTTTTTAAGAGTTAAGAAAATAAAATATTGACAATATTTAATTATGTATGTAACGTCCCGTCAGTTAAAAAAAAAAAAAAAAAAAAGTCAAGGTCAGATTTTTGGTTTCCCACGTGCCAAGCCCCACCTAACCCCACTACCCACCTCACAATCACTCTATCTTATCTTCTCTTTGGCCGGTTCACTCTCAGCCTTTCCTTCTTTTCATTTTTTTTGTTTTCTCTCATACGCTCTCCTCTCTACTCTCATCCTCTCCACCGGCACTTCCACACCACCACCACCACCACCATTTCCACCATCATTTTCTAGCAAGATCACCGGAAAATTTTTGGGAACCCATAAACACCTTCATATCTTTTTTTTTAGGTAAAAATTTCTCATCTTTTTGGTGGGTTTTGCACTTTTGCTTGAGGTTATTTTTATCTAAGCTTTAATAATGATACTCATGTGATTTATGAGTATTGGAAGTGATATTTATGTGTTTTTATGTATGGGTTTTGTATTGGTGGAATTATTTGATGAGTGGATATATATTTTGTGCTATTGATGACTACTTAAGGTTTATGTATGGTGAAAAAATTTAGGGGTTTTAAGTTATAATATGTGATGGTTGGTGAATTTAATTTTTCCATTGCCATTGGGTTTATTTGGAGTTAGTTGAAGTTCTAAATTTCTTGTCTTGGAGGATATTTTGATTTTGCTTTCATGGGTCTCTTAATGATGTAGTGTAAATTTTATGGAAGCTAGTCATAATGTTGGAGATGATATTAAATGGGTTAACTTTATAAATTGGAGTTTATGCCTTGTGAATCAATTTGTTGAGAAACTATGGAAGTGGAATATATTATTATTGATGAGGTTAAATACTAGGCTTGCCTAATTAAGTGATTATTTGGCAATTCCTAAATTGTGGCTAGATGCAATTTCAAGCTCTATACTTATTGTGATAGGTTTACTTGATATTGTTTAGGTTCTAGCTAATCTCCTTGGAGCTTGGAGAATTAGGATTTTGCGGTTGCGAGGTAAGTAGCTTTTTAATGGGATTTTTGGAAAATAACCATGTTTTATAAATGTTGTTTTTGGGTCAAACACATTTTGAAAAATTATATATGGATATATGTTTTCTTAAAAGCATTGTGTTGTGACCCTATTATATATTATTATATATGAAAAGTACATCATATTTGGTATAGCATTTGGGGAAATGCATGAATTGTTGATATGGAAAAATGAGCATTTTTTGTTTAATCTTTAATAAGGAAATCATGATCTTTATGGTATATTAGAAAATTCAAAGATGCTTATCTTGTCTTATATTATTTGGGAATTTGATAGAAATCTCTTGACAAGAATGAAGTTGAAAACCTTACAAACTTTGTAGAAGTTAGATTATTTAAGGTTTTTCTGAAACTACCTGGATATGAACTATGTGTTTCAAAGTAATGTAACCTGTGAGTTTATGTGGTTTTAACACCATGCCATGTGTGATTTCCCGGTGATCACCCGATTTGATTTCAGTAGTCTTTGTGACAACGAAATCAAATCCAGGTCAGTGCCCTTTCACTTTGGATGACGCATTCTTCCCTGTTGTCTATGGGGGAAGAGGTTCCTTGATTGTGTGTGGGTAAGGCTGCTGGCCATGGGGCCAAGAGACCACATGCAAGAGAGGTCCTATTTGACGCACTCTCTCTGCTGCCCATGGGGAGAGAGAAAAACCTTGAGGGTATGGGTGAGGCTATTGTCCATGGGGCCAATAGTCTGCATACCAGAGAGGACCATATCATGCTAGTTGTGAATGGGTGGATCCCTTGACCGGTCTATGTGGTAGTGTGGTATATTTGTAATAATTTACCCTGTGTTAGATATTATGGCTTTGGAAATTATATTGTTGGTGCTCACAGATTATAGTATATAGTTTCAAGGTATTTACTTTGGGAAACTTTGTGTTATATTATTAAATCATTTTTGTCATAGCATATTATTATTATTGAAAATGGAACTTGCATTTCCCCCACCCCCATTAAATATGCTACTTACTGGACTCTGTCTCATTCCATTATTTTATAAACTTTTCAGAGTAGGCAACAATATTTTGAGACAGCTTTTTGGTGGCTAATAGTAGGTAGACTAACTACTGATGGAGGTTGAACTTTTGTAATGTAGATATTAGATGTTGTACATCTTAGAGTAGGCTCGACTCATTCTTTTGTGTATTATAGTAGTTGTGACTTTATTTCCACTAATGGGACAAGCTGTTAATATGTAATTATTTATTCAGACCTCTATTTTTTTGTGGCCATTGGTCATTGTAATTATTGCTTAGAGCTTTGACTTACTCTGAGAGTATATTCAAGGAAATTATTATGATAATTCTTAATGTTGGTATTGAATATGATTTCTGTGGATTGGATTGTTGAAAAGGAAAAATTTACAGGTACTTTGAGATGTCTCTCTCATGTTTTGGACCCTTTGGGGTTTGGGGGCGTGACAATGTAGGAATTATAATATGCATTTAATTACATATTTTAAAATGTACTCATACATATGCATGTGGTTATAAACTAGTAAATCAATAAAAGTAGTGTTCAGTTCTTATTTATTTAACTTATAAAAAAAATTCTTATTTAGAAAGAAAGTGATAAAACATAACATGCACTGTACAAAGATGCAAACATGCGTAGATGCATCAATGAATTTGAGTCTACATACAATTCTTGAGTGATAAACTTGGGAAGTTTCTTTTCTTTGGTAAATTAACTTTGGAAATAACTGCACTTACACGATGATGCTGTCCTTGTTGGCCAATAGAAAACAAACCCAATATAAAGAAGTAAACGTTTTCTCTACATTACATACTCAACAAACAATCACAATAAACTCCACAACACAACACAAAAAACTCTTTAAAAGTAACTTTTCTCTCTCTTTACCTCCTCTTTTTCTCCATGACAATTAACTTATCGCTAATTGATGTTGATCAACCATTTACTTTTTCTCAAATGACCTTTTTTTTTTGTTCAAAGCTGGTCACTTTTCCATTTTTAGTTTTTCACGTAAATTCAAATTTGAGTTATGTTTTCCCCCTTTGAGGTTCCAAAATTACCAAAAAGTATAAAATGTTTTCTCGTTTAAGATTTATTTACATGAATAAAAATTCTTGTTCATATAATATAATTGAGAATGAATTATAAGAAATATTAATAATTTTTCACACAAACCAAACAATAAAACAATTACTTTATGAATCATTTTCTTGATTGCAAACACAAAATTGAGTCAATTTTCTAAAAAAATGAAATTGGATTCATTTATGTGATGCATATGGGTCCACATAAGCCGAGTTGATTATGACTTATGAGAGTTAATACTATTAAGTAAGCTCCCATAAATTGATAAAAATAAATTACATTATCTTCTACCTGTTGGGGTGACTACAACTTGGATGATCCATTTGGAAACAAAGACTTGTTAGGGTTCTAGCCAAAACAAATGCAAATCTTGATCACGTCTTGGAATTGGATACAAAGTACTTCTTGTACTTTGTTTCAACTGCGAAAGAGAATCACTGTTTCCTATCACTTTCCTATCATTTTATAGAAGAAAGTATTAAGGAACTTTGCACCACTCCCCTTGTTGCAAATTTTTGGCAAAGGGAAGAAAGGTTTAACTTTAAATACATTGTTGATCTCAAAAGTTTAAACACCTAGTCAAACAAAAAATTTATACGTCATCACTCTATAGGGACTAAAATCATTACTTTAATTTTGTTAAGGACTAAAATTAATCATTTTAAGTTTCATAGGAATTAACAAAAAAAAAAAAAATTGAAAAAAAAATCCCATCTATTTTTTTGTGTGTGTGGTATTTATAGCTATTGGCATTATTTTTGTGCTAAAATACAAATTGCACATTCTAAGCTTGACCACTAACTTTATTTTTGTTTAATCGAATTATCTAATTTTCAAATTTATTCAATTCAAGTATTTCATCCAATTCCATTTAAAATGTACTATTAAGTATATAATTAACTAATGAAAAAAAATTATGAAAAAAAATTCTCACATAAAAAATATATATAATTTTTATTAATTTTATAGATTTTTTTTTTTAACGCAAATTTGTTTAACAAATCAAGTCCAGCTAGGTAGCTTACATCAATTTAAAAGATAGAACATGAACCAATTCACACTCAAAACATGCTCTCACTTTACCTAAATTTGTTTTCTTATGCAAAAACATTTTTATTTGCCTTAATTTTTTGAAACTTGAATATTTCAATTAGAAATACTAAGAGATGCCAGTTGAGCTACAAAAAATTATATATGTATGCTCCATTATCATTTGACTATGCAAAGTCCAAAACTAACTCGCCAAAATTGAAGTTGAACCCATACTCATGGACAAAGGTATGAAACTTTGGCAGCCTCCAATAATAAGGTTTTCATGAAAATTACGTTGTCAATTTGATGGTTAATTAGGTGTTTATGTAAACAGAAAGAAGTGGCCTTCATTTTTTCAGGTTGCTAATATAATATTTGTGGACGAACCGGTTGGCGCTGGATTCTCTTATGCAAAAAGTTCAGAAAGATATCATACAATATCATTGATACATTGGCTGCAGCAGAACTCTATGAATTTCTACCGAAGGTCATAAAAAACTATGTAATAAAATGACTTAATTTGGTACCTGGGATTCTAATGTCATACAAATATAAAAACTTTAATCCCCATTCAATATGATTAACTAACTGGGATTTGTTACAGCAAGAAATTTTTTGCTCAATTGGCCAATGGAAGCTAGATGACAATTCATTTAATTTTTGAGTTGTGATGTAGTGGCTTAAGGTTCACCCCAAGTTCCTCACAAATTCATTGTACGTCATGGGAGATTCTTACTTGGGCACAATTATATATCCTAATCCTCGTTGAAGAAATATCTTATGGTAACACTGTTTAAAACGCAAACGCGCTGAATTCCGTACTTGTGGGTCTCGTGAATAGTGCATGGGACCCACTGTTTAAAACGCAAACGTGCTGAATTCCGTTTTCAACGCAATCCGAACTAACACTAAATTGGTCGATTTTTTTCACCAAAAAATGAAAATTTTCTTTACAAACAAACACCAACAAAAGAGTCAGAAAACACATACAAAAAGTCTCATATCAACCCTTTTTATCAGACCATGAAACCCAACCAAAAGCTAAAAGAACAGCCACATAAAAGCCATAAGTGAAAAAGAGCTTAAATGATTGTTATGGGATAATGGGTTCGAACTTTGAATAAGCTACAACAATCAATTGTACTACTACTAAATTTTGATGGGTTTGGCTTAATAATTTTGCTTTGATGGGTTGGTGAGTTCAAAGGATTGGTGGGTCTGATGGTTTTTTCTGGGTTTGATGGTTGTTTGAATTGGGATGATTTTGGCTGAAATTTTTGGGTTTGAATTTATGGATTTGAAACTCTGAATTTTTTTGGAAAACGGTTTGTTGCTTATTCCAATTTTTAGTTTTTTAGTTTTATTTTTTGTCTCATCTATACTACTATTTAAGAGGTTTCTCCTATTTAGAATCCTCATTTTTTTTTGTTAAAAAATGCACTTATACCTTTACACCCTTATGCTTTATGTTTAAGTAGAGACAAAATTAAAGGACAATCCGGTAAAAATACAACTTTAACTCCTACTAAAACATTGCCTAAAAAATAGGGCCGCTCTCCTGTTGATTTTTCAAATTTCTTTATCAACTTATAAATTCTAAATGCGTAATATTAATGAGAAAACGTGTAAACTTTAAACTAGAATGAATGAAAAATTATGACACTGGGAAAAAAAAAAAGAAAAAAAAAAGCCTCATCGCACGCACGAAGCGTATGTGATGAGGCTAGTTTTTATTGTAGTATGTTTTAGTTTTAGATATGTTTTTGTTGTTGTTTTTTTTTTTTTTTTTAAAGTTTAATTAATTTTTAGATTTTTAGAGAATTTAGTTAAATAATTAATAAAAAAAAGGATTTTGATGATATTTAAGTGATGTGGCATGACTAATGACATAACATTATTTTATTGGACAAATTAAATACACGTGGTAAACTAAGGTGACACTTAACATAAAATATGGATTGAGAGACTAATAATGCAAATGAAATGTAACTTTAGGTAGTAAAATCTAAATTCTAAAATTTCATAATGTAAAATCCAAAAATCTCTAAACTTCATGGTGTAGTTTGCAATTTAGCATATATATATTTTCAATTTCTTGTATTTTTTTTTTTTTTTTAACTTATAAGCCCAACTAGTAATTGTACAAACATGTTATGGGCTGTAAAAGCCATATTTTTATGAAAATGGCCGAGGCATAATTGGATTATGCATGAACTGGTAACTTGCATTGCAAAGATCCCTAACTTATAATGGCTTTTAATAAAATAAAATAATTTATATATATGCAAATAATATATATATATATATACTTATAATTTTATTAATGTGTAAATAAATATTTTTAAAGTAGTGGTAATTTTGAGATAGTATATTGGTTTTCATCCCTAGACTAAATTAAAGCAATCTTCAGTATAGTATTGACTCACTTGGCACCACATCACTATATTTTGAAAGCACCTAACAAGTAACAACTACTATTCATGCCAACCTGACTCTTTTTGTTTTTTGTTTTTTCTCTCGTCCACTATATAACCATGTATTAAAAGATATTCCTAAAATTTTAACGGGAAAATATATTGCACATAGTGTGTCCGCGAAAATGCACACAAAACATGACTCAAAGCCTAACGCTGCACAATTTAAAAACTGACAGTAGACTAAAAAATACCTAAAATTTATAAACAAACCGTGGACTAACAAATGGGAAGAACAAATGATAGGTGGAGGAGATATCTCAAAATTGACTTTGGGGTATAACTAATAAAATAAGCCCAACAAGTTGGGTAGAAGTCGCAGGCCCTTTGACTCATTGGTACTTAATTAATTTGGGAGTTGGGACCGCATGTACTATATCAACCACAACCAGCACTTACAATATACATTAGC